>NCKV01000469.1:0-17540 GCA_003675905.2 Leptotrombidium deliense
TATTTCAAATTTTAAAATCGCTTTTATAAAATACGATTTATATACTTTTTGGTAATTAGACTAAAAGTTTAGATTTTTTAAAATGCAAATTACTTTAATTACTTAAACACCGTTATTGATAAAATAAAAAAATACTCAAAAACAAAGTTAAAAGATGTGAATTAAGATTGAAAATTGAAGATGCGAGTAAGTGATGTGATGCCTTCTGTGTTCAACGTGAAACAATGAATGAAAATCAATGAAAGGACAACAAAAAGAAATATTAAAAACTGATTAAATAGCTTGATAGTTGATTGAAAATAAATAAAAAATACAAAAATAAATAAATAAAGTTTATGATGATTCGCAAGATTCATTTTGCAAGTTGTTTGCATTCAACGAATGATCGTCGAGCGATGAATGCAATACGTGTGCGTACGTGCATTGAATACAGCTTGAACAACACAAACACGCACTCGACGTTGGAAGTGCGCTGGAAGGCGTGTAAACAGTGTCCATTCGGTCGCATGGACCGAACACACCTACCAAATAATGACCAGGCGAACTGAGACATACAAACACAGAAATATGAAGTGAACTGCCCACTGTGGCAGCATTCACAATAGCTCTTTGCGTTCGATAAATGTGTGGCTGTGTAAATGCATTGCATTGTGATGCAAATAACGCGTTCCGCAACTACTCGGCAAGTGTCGCGTGTTTCCTTTTCTGCGCGCTTCTTTTGTCGAGTGAATGGCAAGCGAATGAATGAATATACATCGCATATTGCGTTGCATTTCAATGTTGTGTACAATTTGTTGGCCAATCAACAGGACAACGCTCATTTTAGTGTATTTTCTGTTCGCCTGTTTAATTGCTATTATTTTAAAGAACGGTTAATTTCTCCCTAATTTCACCTTATTTCCCACTCACATTTATTACACAACACAATTATCTTAGCAGCGAAAAGTAATCAAGTATGTTTGTGTCTGTGTGTGTATTCAAGGAAAACACATGCGATGTGAAAATATAATTACGATTTGCAAATTGCAAATGTTTTAAGCGACGAATGTTTTACAAGCAGACACACAACATTCGCAACCCTTTTTATAACAAAAAATTATCCGAATGTCAGCTTGATGTCGTGTGACTCTGTTTTGTGCCAAAGTTTTAAATTGCAAATATAAGCATTACGTTATAAACGAGTTACAAAATGAGTTTATCACCGTTTTGCCTAGTTTAACGACTCAAATTTACGACACTTAAAACTTTTCAGCTTTTCAAAATGTACATGGACACACATTTTATAGTTAACCTTTTTTATTATCAGCTTTAATTATACAAATAAATGTTCATTGATTTACGAGGTAATTAAAAAACGTGAATCGCAATAAATTTCATTAGGCAAAGATGCAAAATTTAACGCTTTATATTTTGATAATGTGTTACGTGTAATGACCATAAATTTTGCGACACTTTTGCAGATACTTGTTTAGTGATTTGAATTTAAAATTTGCCGTTTTTGTTTAAATAACAATAATTATGAATACTTAAAAGAGAGCAAATTTTCTCAAGGTTTTAATATAATGTGTTGCGTTGTTCCGACCCCACACATGTTAAAAACACTGTTTTTGTATCCTAACTACCATAGTAGACATATAATGTAGTTCATAATTTACTCACATTTAGCTGTCGTCTTTAAATCATCGCGAAAGCAGTTTTATTATTATTTCATAATTTTCGTTTTCACAAAAAAAGTGTCTCAAAAATGATTGTCGTCAAATTAAAGGTTTCGTTACTTAGTCCAGCCGGCTTTTTAAAAATATTCATTTTTTACAGTCATTTATATAAACGATGTTTAAAATGCACGTATTATTATTAAATACTTAATATTTAAATTTCTTATGTATAAATTCCGAGAAAAAGGTGAGAAATTTTTCGTCCAAGTGTATCAAATGATGAATTTTTTTAAAATATCGATAATTTTTGCAAAGATTTATAAACTGTACTTTTGTGTTCGTCGTTGTTATTAAAGTTATACTTTTCATACAACAGCAGAGCAACATGAGCAACTGTAACGCCTGAATTGAGTACGATAAGCAGTAATTATGTGTACCTATGTAATTTACATGAAATTATGCTTCGACGGCTAAATTCTCGGCGAGCTGTTACAACAAAATTACAAACGCGAAGCATTGAATTTTGAATAAAATTATGTATACTGTATCATGATGCGTTCGGCTGCTGTATTTCTTAATTCTTCGTTTCTTATTTTTCGTATTTAAGGTGCGTTCAGCTAGTTTACAATTAAACGCATTTTCGAAGACAATAACAAGCTCGCTGTGACGCTGGAAACAACAGAGAATAATATGTCAAGTAATCATTTATCAACGACTGTAATTCTTAACGATTCATAATTATTCGTGTGCAATTTAACTCTTTCACAGACACACACTTTATTATTAGAAAAAGGAAGAAGAAATAATAATAAATAAAAATTATTATTTCATTTTTTCTTATTATTATTACAAAAGGAAATTGAGTGAAATTATAACATTTATAATTTATACATTTCATCTGTGCACCGGTTGCGACAATTTCAACGTATAAATATGATTATACATATTTATGAATTTTAGCGCTCTTAATTTACAGTTGTGAACTTTAAAATTTGTACACATTTATTGTTGCTTAAGCTGTATGTGAAATAACGTATATTCATTAATTATAATATTTTCTCTCTTATTATGGCATTAATTACTTTTTCTTTTCTTATTTTTTTGTGAAACAAAAGATTAATGAATCAACGTAAATATGTTCTTCGAAGAATACATTAAAACTAGTTAGTTACAATGGAAATACAGTTGTTGGCGAAAATTTAACCAAAAATTATTTCACCAAACACATTTGAAGTAATATAACATTTTCACTTTCGTGACTAACTTATATAATTTAAATTTTCATAAATTTACGTAATTCGTATAAATTACAAGTACTTTAAATCTTCAAGTAAATAATCTTAAAAGAGGTGAAGTGAAATTTGAGTTAATTTAAAATTGATGTTTAATTTAAGATTTCACGCATTTTTGAAATAAATTTCAGTAAACAAAATCATAATTATTATAATTATAATTGAAAGGATTGAAATGTCACTATTTGAAAAGCGTGTAAAATTGTGTTTACATTTGATTTATTGTTTCTTTATTTCTTTAAAAATGAATAATAAAATTGCATTCAAATAAATTTTAAATAATTTGTTTGTTATTTGTTTGACTGTTCTTTGAATAACACAAACAAACAACAATTCGCGGAATTGCAATTGATCTATTTTTAAGTGTAAACTGTCTCTTTATCTCGGTAATCAATATAAACATTCATTCAGTCGCATTGTTAAACAATTTAAATCGTTTTCAACTTTAATTGCAGTCGTTTCGCTTTTCCAACGAAACGACTGCTTTTTAAATGCAAAACATTTAATTTGTTAAAAGATTGATTTTGTTCAAGTGATCAATTAAACGGCAAAACAGTGAAATGCAAGCAACTGTCCAGAAGTGGTCCATAAATGGCAATAATTTAACTGTGTAATCACAACGATTCATCACCAACATACAACTACTCAATCATTATTATTCTCAATGTATTAACATTCACCTTGTTCACTTCTCGTTCAAAATGTTCAATTACAACAACACGCGTTAATTGAATGTCTATTTGCCCGCAAAAAACAATTTGGTCTAAAAAACGTTTAAACATTTCGTTAACGTAAACAATTACAATACACTGAAATATGCTTCTTGAAACTGTGAATTAAGAACAAAAGATGAAATTCTTAATATTGAATGAAAAAAAGGAACTACAGATTCTAAATTTACAAGTACTGTCTATAATAATTTTAATTTCGCAGTCTATAATAAAGAATTAGATTAAAATTTTGGATTCATAATTTTGATAATTAAAGAATTCACAAATTAACAACGTTGTAATTACTAAATTCACATGAAATTTAAGTTCACATGATGCATTCAAACAAGAAATTAATAAATGAATAATTAATATCGTATTTTAGTCAACGAATTATATTAATTATAGTGTTTACCAGTGACTACTGATTGTTCAAATTTGCCTGTTTATTGAGCATGTTGAAGTAAATTGTCAACAGTGAAATGAAGTGAAAAAGCTTGTAATTATCGCTAAGGTAGTTATCAAAATTTGATGCTTAAAATGTTTACATTACGCATTCATTGGCCTGTTGTTTTAAAAAACGGCAAAATTATAATTTCTAAATTTCATAATTTTGATACTGAATAACGTTTAAGGTTATAATTTAACTTGTGACAAGATTTACTGTCTTTGTTAGTCGCTGCAATTAATTATTCAAAAATAAGAGGAAATAATCAAAATAACTTGTATGTGAAATAAATATCTAGTATTTGGCATGCTATAAATGCACACGATGTGTATTTTTATACAAAACATAATAGAATTGATGTGCAACTGTAATTATTGACAGTTTTCTCGCGTAAACAAAAGATTTATTATATTTTCCAGTTTCGACATTGATTTATATGTGTATTAATATTAATTCCAACGAATACTGCATTCTGGCCAACGGAACCATGCTTTGCAACATAGTCAAAAAATAATATTACATTTTGTCACGAACTGATTTAAACAGGCAATTTAAATCTCGCTAAACATTTCAAAAACGCGCATTTTTGAATAATCACAATCCATAATTTTTCGGAACATAAATCAAAAACGTTGCACTTAATGCGAATGCAATTTAAATTACAATTTACAATATTTTTGAAAAGGAAAAATGGTTCATGATTATTATGATGATAATAAACTGTCGCAACGTTTTCTCAAAAGAAAGTCGCCGATTAATAATCAATATTTAATTTTCATTTCGAAACGAAATTTTACGAACGATATTATTATGAATTCCAATTTCGCATTTCGAAATCGATTCCTTACCAAATTACTTGATTTTAAGTAATTTAAATGTCAATATTAAATGAAAGTATAGGAAATAGTCAATAATGTTGTAGCGCGTTCATATATTCACTCATGTTGCTGTTACATTGTAATCAATGTTAATTGTTGCCTGTCATGTTATTTTAGGAAAAGAGGTGCAATTTTAAAACAAAATTAAACTCGAATACATTTATAAATTCAAAATATTATTAAATATGAAATAATGAATTATTCTCAAAATTATAGTCACTTTAATGTTGTATTAGTTTGTTTCTGCAAATTGCATTCACTGTAAATACACACATTAGTGATATAAGGAAAGGTGCGCAGTGTACACCTGTGCACACTCATGAAAATTAGAAGTTACAAATGTCTTATAATTGTCGAAATATTATTAAACATGAAATAATGAATTATTCTTGAAACTGCAGTCAGTTTAATGTTAATAAACTAAAAAATGAATGAATGAATATTGGTGTTTCTTGAAATTATATACACTGTAAATACAACATTTGTGACCTAAGCAAGGTGTGCAAACCTGAACCTGATAAACATTAAAAGTTACAAATGTCTTACATACATTTAATTCGATTCCTGAAAAAATGGGTGCAACTGATTTTAATTAATAACAGCAAAATATATTTGATAGACAAATTTAATTGATTCACATTGGTTTTAATGTGCTAATGAGAATAGTGAGATATGTATTGTAAACAAACATTGGTATCCATCGTTTCCATCCATGCTTTTTATACTGATTACAAATGTTGTATGAAACAGTAAATGTATTGAAAATGCTATCCAATTGTAATTGAAAAGGGAAGGGATTGAAGTTTATGCACGCACATCGCAAACACTGTCATTGGTTTTTTTCATGTATCGATTTTTGTGAACACGTCAAAATATGCGACATTTTACAGCAGACAGCAGTGTGCAAAAAATCAATTTCAATTTTCAAACAGCATGCACATCACTCTTTGTAGTATGTCTCTGTCTCTGTGTGTGTCTGTGGCAACAAAATAACAATAACAAATAACTGTCAATGTGATCCGACTATTATGTGACATTACGTGTGCTTCATAATTAAGTAAATTGCGAGTTTTTCTTTTCTTTTTATTCATATTTTCATTTTCATTATTTTAAGAGTGAATTTGAAGCAGTGAGTGTACAGTGTACTTAAAGTATAAGTATAAAAATTAATATTTTTATTATTAATATTATATCGGCAGACATTTGCATGTGTTTGCATGAAATTGATTATTAATAGTCGGAATAGTGAAATTAAGAAGAAAAACAGTTTTACCAGGAATTATAGCTTTCAGTGAATACTATACACTAGCAGACATTTGAAAAATTAATCTTCACTCGAAATCATTATCTGTCAACGAACGGATGTGAACCCTTTGAACACAAATTTATGAATATATTCATAACCGTCGCTTTTTGAAACGTGTATCGATGTCTGAAAAGGCAAAAACGAAAAAATGAGAAAAACAACAATAATAACAATTTCAGGAAAAAAGTGTTTATTATCCTGTATTTCAAGCAAATGTAATGGCGAAGTTGAAGTTGATGTATATTAATCTGGCTACTCGAAATTGGAAGGAAATAGTTAATTATACGTTTTCCTTTGTAATTAATCCGTGAATCAAAAAAGCAGCACTAATTTCTGAGTATTTCATATTTCATGTATTTTAGTTTTCAGTATTTTAAACTGTGCGTATTTAAAGGATTAGAAGATGAATGAAATGAAAAAAATTAATTTTTCTTATTAACATAATGCATAAATGAAAAGCCTTATACCTTGAAATTGGCAGCTTCCGAGTGAAAAATATTTTTTTATTCACATGGATCATGATCATTCAATTACAATTACGATTAGAAATTTAAATTTTTGCACTCAAAAATTACACATTTCGAATGACACAAATGCATCATGAATAAATACATACGTAAATAAATAAGTTTCCAAGCAAGGCGTGATTTCTTCGAATCAATTGCACATACTAAAATATTATTTATTAGACACATTCGTGACCATTTGTTATGTTTACGAGTTTTTCAATTGTGCATAGCAATTAAAAAACAACGAAATGTTGCAAAAGTCAAAATTACATTGTCTTGAATTTATGCAATGTAACATGATGAATATTTGGACTTTTTATTATTCATCTGAAATCCAGTGAAATTATTATTTTTGGGAAATCAATGATCTGATGTCATGCAAAGAATGTAATTTTTATGAATAATGACTTAATGTTTCCATTGTTTTTAAAAATGAAAATTCAAAATTTAATTTTAATTAATTAAACAACTCGGCTAATCGCGAAACTCGATCATTTTGTGTAAAAAACAATAGTTTGCAATTATTTTAATTGTTTTTAGATGTGAAAATGTTTTTCGTGAAAAGATCAAAAATTTTATTTTTTGGGCGTTGTTTTCGGTTTAATTAATTTATTGTCAAAAAAGTAAAAGTCGTTGATTATATAAACGCCAGATAAGTGCACAAATTTCGCAAAAAGTATAATTTTTTCAAACTTTTTGTATTCACATTAAGGAGCGATAATTATTATAATTTTCTGTTTTAATGTTAAAAAAGCGTTTTCCTGCAAAGAATTGAAAACGCTGCTTTCGTGACTAAAAAGGATTTCTCATTATTTTATTTGCGAAAATGTTTAATTCATGTTTCAATTGCGAACCCTTTTTATCTGATTTTTGCGAAAAACGTTTTTCACCAAAATTTATTGTTCATGGGACAATTGACGATAAAATTGTCGTCATTTCTTAAGAAACTTTGAGACTGTTTAGATAACAGTGATTAAATGCGACAAAGCGAGTGAATTGTGAAATTTATAATTTGCAAAATTTGAAATTCAGAAAGTAGTATAAAAATTGTTGCGAAATGATTGCATAACTCAAGCGAAATGTGATATTTTCCGATCATGTTGAATTGCGTGATTTAAGTAACATTATTTCCATAAAACGATTTGAACGCTTGCAAATCGAATGTACATGTACATTGAAAAATTAACAAATTATAAATGATCTTTTTTCGACATTTCGTTGATTTGTTACTAAATGCGGGTCCAAAGCCTAAAAAAGAGTATATTAATGTAATCGCAATCGTTGTACACACATCGTTGACTTCTAAAGAAAGCAAACTCGAAATGAACATTTTAAAGGAAACGTGATATCGTTTTCGCACTTTTAAAGACGTAATCATAGTGATTGTGTGCGTGTAGCCAGTGTTTCGCGATTCGTTTACTTTAATTACAATTAAAGTGCACAAACACAGCGAAACAAACACACACTCACAAAAAGCGTTTGAAAGTGCTTTTTACAAACTCACGAACTGTGCAAAAAACGATTCCTTTGAACACTGCAATTTAGATAAGAATAAAGACTGTTATTTATGGAAGCTTAAATTGAAATATTAGCAAACAATTCGCAAAACGGTTGCATAACGATTACCGGATACCTGAAAGTAAGTCAGTCGCAATCGCTTTTCTGTTCGTGCAAAAACTTAACAAAACGTTTGCAAACGAGATGGTATACGCATACCTACGTACGTGTACATTGCACTTCACTTAACGTTTGCATGGCACTTCAATTCTAGGAACAAAACGGCGAAAAGCGTTTTCAATCTTTAAATTACCTAAATTCACTGTAATTACGCGTTTGTTGCTAATCGAATTGTACAATCATTAACTTCTTTTTTACGTTTTTCCCAAACATTCACCTTTTCACTCTAACGATGTTCGCGAATCATTTCAATGCATACAGGCACATATGCACACTGCAATCGAATGTATATATTTTTCACACAAATTGTGATTTAATAAATGCCTTTCTCGCTTTTTGCGATGTGAAAATTTACAAGTTACACACTTTTTGGTTTTACAAATCATAACCATTTTCGTACAACGTTGTTAGTGCAATTTAAAAATTAAGTTATCAAACTATAAAAAAAGAAACGAGAAACAATGAATGTATATAAATATAGAAGACAAACAAACATGGAAAATAGTATAGTGAGTATTTTATAGAAAAGATTAGTAAACACTTTATTTATCCCATAAACCTGCGTCTTTCATTTTGTTAGTGAAAAAACGTTCTAATGTATTTGCGCAACGATAATATTCCGTTTCCGGACTGTTGTACAGACGACAATTGTTGAATATTCGCATCATGTCAGATATGAATTTCGATTTTGTTACATAATATTTGCTCCGTAGTCGATCACTCATAGTTTTTAAGTCCATTGGGTGCTTTATGTAATCGTAGTAATCGGGCGCAACTTCAACCTCAACTGGTTTCAAGAACGGCCAACTCGCGTTGTGATTCTTCACTGAAACTAAAATTGACTTAAACGTTGGATACAAGCTTTCAATATCTTCATCCTTTGAACGAGATTTAGATTCAGATTTATGATTTGAATCCTTTACTGCAGGACTATGACTGTTCTCTTCCTTTGTAAACGTAACACCAGGATTATCCTTCATTATTTCAGCCTGCTTCCTTTCCATCAGTTTCTTTATAATTTCTTTCTCTTTGCGAACCACCGACGAAAACAAAACGTAAACAATTGACGGATCCAATTCGCATCCCATTAGCGTTGCTCCTTCGTACTCTTTAATATAACCCAAATACGCCGATTTCTCCAATTTAATATCTTTCGTGAATCCCTGCTTCTTAAAGTATCCTATTGCGAACTCGTCTGCGTATGTTAAGAAGTGATAAACGTGATGTTTAATGTGATAGTCTTTTAGATGATTCATAAGATGTGTGCCGTAACCTTTGACTTGTTCATTTGATGTAACTGCACAAAAAACAATCTCGCTGAATCCTTGAGTTGGAAATAATCGGAAACAGATTCCACCGATTACTTTGTTGTCTTTTACCAAAGCAAGCGTCTGGTGTTTCGGGTCAAACACAAGCCTCGCAATGTACTCTTTAGGCATTCGAGGTAATTGATGACTAAACACATTTTGTAAACCAATTAACCAAATTAGATCCTGTCGCGAAACATTCTTATGCAACGAATTTGCAACCACGTGGAATTCAATTATTCCTTTTTTCTCTTCTGTTCTTGCAGCTTCGTCTCGAGCTGAGTTTTCAAGTAAAACCGAAGCGGTCACGTCAAGTATCGATTTTGATTCTTTAATTGAAGAAATTATTTCGCGGACTAAATCTTCACTAACATCTCCAGGAATGGTTTTTGCCTTTTTCGGTTCTGGTTCCGTTTTCGGCTCATCCATATCTAACTTTCGTTTCTCAGCATGCGCTTTTTGTACTAAATAGCCTGGACTGACATTAAATGTCGTAAAACCAGATGGATTACTTAATTGACGTGTAGGAGTCGATAGTAAAGCATTCGACGTCGATGTTCCCGATGAAATTGACACAAAAGCTTTCTTTGAATCTTCAGATGAAGATGAATTTGATGAAACTTGTGGTGAGGCGATTGTATTTGTGGAATTGCTTGCTTGTAATAATGAAGGAGGTGCGGGTGAGGAGGTTGTCGTTGATAGTGATGTTCCAGGTAATGTGCGTGCAAAGTGAGGTGGATTTTGTGAAAAGTTTATTGTCCAAATTGGTGAAGTGTCGCAGTATACTTCCTCCTCTAACATAGACAAAAAACGAGGAAAATGAGTAAGAACCAAAGAACGCTTTTCTGGTGGCATTCGATCTTTTTCAGCACGAAACTTCTCTAATAGCTGACGTCGCATCGTTTGGAAGATCGATCGCAGAAAGTTGCGACCAAAGTTTTGGGAAGTTTCAAATGGTTCTAAACTAAAATACAAAGACAGCGTTAAACTTAGTAGGCAATGTGAATCAAACCTGTCACAAAATGCAGGAACATGACAATAACATAGCCAACGAGTGTAATTAATTTTATAAGCAGACACATCTTCATTCGGTGAATGCAATTTTCGAGAAGTCGGGGTCTCCAGTTTCCAGTGGTTCAAACAGTGGAGAAATATTTTTGCTAAATCAGACATCGTTTGCCATTCTCGTTCCAATAGATGACTAAACTTGTAAATAACGAAGTTGTTGACAGCCTGGAAGGAAAAGATTGCAAATTAAGAGACAATAAAGTTTACTTAAGTGTTTACCTTTGCGATATTCGGCTGTTCAAATGGGGGGTTTCCGAGTGGACTTTCAATGACAGGCTTCGACATCGAAAGTATACTCTTCCTAAGTAACTTGAAGAGATAAAAATACACCTGCTTGGTGTCGTTGTCTTCCTCAACGTGTACACACATGAAAAGATTCTCAACGTCGACAACCATTCCAAGCAATCTGTTGAGTTCTTCTTCAGTGACATTAACCAAGTGCGCAACGTGTGCACTCAGTGGATGTCCACAGGATCTGCAAGGATCGCTTTGCGCGATTCCAGTTTCGCTCGCGTCCACACGTTGTCCTGGCTGTGAATTCGGATTCTTCCATCCTTGACAACGGCACTCTGGTCCGACTTTGCAAGCAGAATAAGACGCCAACTTTTCCAGTTTTTTATGCCGCTCCAGATTACGAAGCAATGACTTCTTCGCAAGGATCTTTTGAAAGTTTCCTTGCGGCTGGGTCCCTGTCGCTGAGGTCGATGTGGAGGCCTTTGAAGAGCCATCTGATTGACTCGTGGACATTGTTTACCAATTTATCAACTCAAAATCGGGACCGCGTGTGAAGTGCGCGACACACCGTCGTCTGCTCGCGAAACTGCAATTGAAATGTAGAATTGATACACTCAATATTTGATGAAATGTAGAATTGAAATGTATTGTAACGTGAGATGTGTTCTTTGTTTGCATTTAATTGAACTCAAGAATTGATGAAAATGTGCCTCTTTGACATAACTGTTGTCCGATACTGACTATGGACTTTAATCCGGGTCCTACTAAATCAGACCACACAGACCACAGACTGCGTTACTAAAGCGCAGACCACAGCCCACAGACTCGACTACTAAATCGCACACCGCCCAACAGATAAGCACTGTTATTTTGCAGGAAGATATACTTATAAACGATGGATGTACTGTCTTCTTTTCTGTCAGATGCTAGAAAACCACACAACCTCGATGCAAAAATGCAATCAAGAGAAAAGAATAACCAGAACACAACAGGCATGAAACGGAAGTCTTTTTTATTTACACTCTGTAATCACTGATATATTTGTTAAGCACATTTACAAACACCTTTATGAGATCTGCATAATGAGGTTGTAAAAAGTTCAATGTTCAGACGTAATGCACAAATGTGGTGTAGATTAATGAGATTATTTTCAATAACAAATAAAGCAAACAATATTTTAATGCAAATAAAGTACTAAATGTTATATTTGATCCGATCTGATTTAATGTGATTCCCAAGAAAAAACACAAATAAATAGAAAGGGTTACCACCCTGTGTTTGGACAAATGAATGTGAAGTAACGACTGAAAACAGATTTGCTATGCCGCCCTAAAGCTTGAGTTCCAGCAGGCGCTTTCTTTGATTGACAAAATTCGGAATTCGGGTCAAAGTGATCGCGTTTACAAATTAAATGAATCAATCCTAACAAAAAAATTATTCATCAAGAATTGCATTTATGAAATTTGTTATTTAGTTAGGTACCTCCGGAAGCTTTGTCGATTAAATCGTAAACCGCGCTCTCTCCTCCACCGCATCTCTCAACAGTCATATTTGTTATGCAATCTTCCCAAATATTGTAAACACAACAACCTGTGTTTACAATTTCTTCAACGCTCTCTTTTGCGGTCATTAATTCGAGCCCAGCTTGTAAATCATTAACGCATGTCTTTTTGTACGTAAAATCTTTCTTTACAGACGCATGAATGCACGGTGAATATTTTAGAAAATCTATGCGAAACAGAGTACTATAAAAACTCGTTATGTCATAAATGTAAATACTTGTTTTCATAGGACCATCAGCGCAAAGTTGATTAAAAGAATTTACAATTTGATCCTTCAACAGAGAAAAGACACCCGCGAATGTGTCCGTTCCGCAACGATCCATAAATTTTTCCATACATCTAAAAACTTTGCGGGTCACTCTGAAAAGTAAACACAGTTAGAAATTAATAATTAAACGTTATGACGATTCCAAAAAATGACAAATATTTTCAATTTCCTACAAAAAAATTAAACAATGGATCAAAGATAAACTTTAAAAATACCGTTAATAAACAGTAAAAACTTTTTGGAGAAAAACTTTCCTCTAAAACATTACATTATGAAAAATGCAATTATTTGTAGCCTTCGAAATTGAAATTATTTTTTTACTGCATTTTCCTCAATGTCTTCGACTAACAATAATTTCCATGAAATCATTGTATTCTAAGAAAATGAAAATATATAAACCGACTCACTTGCACATTAATTCAAATTCAGCAGGATTCGGAACAATTCCAGTCGTATTAGGTCGATGAGTGAAATAGAAATACGGATAAATACATTTGTCCAAACCTTTCCAGTGACAGTCTTCTTGACTTTCGACACATTTATATAAAACGAATACCAAAAGTAAACTTGACACTAACTTTATATCTAAACAAATAACATCAAGTTTCAAAGTAAAAAATTCACTTACAATTCATTATAAAGGATAACCAAAAGTTTTCTAGCACCGCAAAGAGCAAGCGAAGATTTAAAAGTGACCGTCTAGTCGAGCGAACTGGAGAAAGTGTTTCCTTTCGCCTCAAACAACTTCAGTCATTAACTGGAATCATTGAAACTATATTTCCATCGACAATGCAACCGCGAATGCAATATTTGACGTAAATGTTGCAGTTTAATAGCCTTTAGAAACAAAAGCGCCCGGAGGTAACCTTCAATAAAATGCACATAACGTCTCAAAAACATTATAACTAGTTTACTACTACGTCTTAGTATACAATTGTAAAGAAAAAGTTTCAGAATTGGGTAAAACCAGAGTAATTATAATTTAAAATTGAATTATTATCTCTTCATTCATCAATTGTGTAGTTCAAAATTGTTAATGTTGAATGTTTGTTTATAGAATGTATTATTTTTATAAACACTCAATGCTATAGCTCAAACGAGCTGTTATAACTACCCACTTCTTCAAGAATTCTCAAGTTCTTCGGCATTTCTTCGCCTCTTTGATGATTATTTTCAATAATTCGAAGCATCAGGTTTAAATGCGGCCGTTTTTTCGCTGCTTTTGTAAAATGATTGACGACAGTCGACGAGTCTTCCAACAAATCGACATAATGAATGTATTCAAATGATAAGTGTCGGCGTGCGACCAAACGAATCCACTCGTCTACTTTCAACATTTGCTTTGTTACTCGAGATTGACTTGACGGGCGTTTAGTAGGTGCTTTTACAACTTTAAGTGTTTTTAATTTCCTTAACTCGGCAACTGCATTTATAGTTTTTATAGATTTGGTCAAAGATCGCTGTGAAAAACGCAATTCTCTTAAATTGGGAAAACATGATAGAAATGCAGAAACGACGTTATCTTCAAAAAATGAAATTTCTATAGAAAGTTTCTCGATGTATTCCATTGGGACAAAACTTTCCTCACTCATAACCAATCGTTCGGCTTTTACTGCAAGATTGCGCAAATTTTGTAAACCAGAAATAAACGAGTAATTTAAAGGCGACGGCGAGTGAAATACTAGTTCTTGTAAATTCACCATTTTTTCAGAAAGTTGTTTTAGTAAAATAATGTTTGGATCCTCCAAATTTGTGAACGAAACCTTTGATTGATAATTAAATTTCGTAAGATTCTGGCCAACACCGAGCAAATGGCGAATTTGCGAAACCATTCCATAATAATCGATCGGAGCGACGTAAATTTGATATTTTATCGATTCAACAGCAGAGCCAATTTGTTTCAAGCATCTACCTTTAATTATTAATTTATTAAATTCAACGTGCTTCAAGTGAGGTAAATGTTTCAATAAACATCCAATTTCTTTATCTGTCAGATTCAAGTAATCGTCGACACTGCTACTTTTCAAAACCAAAGATTCCAAATCAGGCCAACATTCGTTTTCTAATAAAACATTTCTATCTTTCCCAATTTTGGTGGAAAATATGTTTAGATTCTTTAATTTAGCAAATTTTTTACTGCATAAATAAAGCACCGGAAATAAATCAATCTTACAATCAGAAATCGTCAAATGAGAGACATTCTCGTAAAAATTGGTCCAAAATACAAGTTGCAAATAGCTTCGACATGACTTATTCAGTGTCAATTCCTTTGTATTCAATTTTAATTGATGGTCAATAAGATCTTTCAGTCGCTTTGACACTTCTCGAAGAACTAGTGAATCACTTTTCTGCAGAAATGAAACTATGTGCAATAAAATATTGTCGTCTAATGTGAGTAAATTAAGCTCCAAACTATCGTTCAACAGCAAGTCATCAATAGTTGCTTCAAGCAATGAGTTATCCGTATCTTCGTCATCTTCTACAATTGACTTCACTTCAACAGCAATACTCGAATATGCGAACGGAAATTTCCACAACAACTCGTCCACACATTCCAAGTACTTTTCCATTCGTGACCTGAAAGTTTATTAAATCAATAAAATAAAAACTAAAAGTAAACCTGCAAACAAACCGTAAAGTTGAAGACTCGCTATGTTCTTTATTTCTCTTTTCACTTAACAAATGCTCAATTTTATTCTTAAGGTCGACGATTTCATCATCTTTTGCCTTCAATTCACGTCGATGTCGAAAATAATTATTCAAACCACATTCGTCTAAATCCTCATCTAGTTGTTGACTCAGAATGTTAATTTCGTTGTCTTTTTCTTGACATTGTATCAAAAGTCTATCGATTTCTCGTTTTTGAGACTCAATAACTTGTTTGTTGCCATTTAAACACTGTCGAACTGCTTTTCCGACATCAAACAAACGGCTGACTGCACTAATGTCATTAACTGCTTGCATACTTCCTCACAAAATTAAAAATGAATTTACAATACAAAACTGTAGTAAATCAAGCAAGAAAAATCACAATTTTGATAGCAAAACGGTTGACAAACCTGTGCGCCTTTTTATTCAAAATGAATGTCACGCATTCATTGCGCAGGATAATGTTGCCCTCTAATGGCAGCTATATTTCAATATTAAATATATGAATTGTTTTATTCACAAAAAAGAAGTTTACTCGAAAAATAGTTCATTTATACGTAAGTATATCACATCTGAATGCGAACAAAATGGACAGAAGCTTTATAGCCAGTTTCTTGAGGCTGCCTGAAAGTGGAACTTAAATTGTTCAGACACTTCAACAATTACACTTACCGATTAGCAACTAATTTCTTCAGTTGCAAAGGGTTAAAATTAATGATTAAAGGAATTGCAAATGCTCTGAACTTTTCTGTGAAGACTTGAGTTGATACCAATGTTTTTATGAACTTAGTGCGAAACAATTCAACAGTCTGCTCAGCCACACACTTTGAAACATCTTCATGTACTTTGACAACGTTTAATTTATGCACTTTCTTTAAACGAGAAGACACAGAATCGACAACTGAACGACTAAAACAAGAGATTATTGTACGAACGTCGATAGTTTTCAAAATCTTGCAAAGGGACTCAAATTTATCTTCGTCTGTAGTTACTGCAATGAAAACGTTTTCAGCGATTTTCAGTTGCTCCACTTTTTTCTTTACGACTGCTTGCAAGAAGTTATATGCTTCCTGAGATTGAGGTGATGTCGAAAATATTATCTAAATTGAAATTTTAAAAAATTAAAAAAACCAAACAAGTAACTACTAACTTGAACGGAAGAAGGCATCAGTTCAAGTGCCGAATAGAATTCCTTTGTGTTATCACACAGTTTGTTATCAATGTCTACGAAAAAGACTTGTTTTAACCAACAACTATCACCAAGAAACGACGACTTGTTTGCTAGCACACCATCAGGAGTGCCAATTACAACGTGTGAGTTGCTGAGAGTGCTGTGTTCTTCTATTTCATCGTTACACTGAAAAACCATACAATTGACACCTTTTATTATTTTAAGTGCCCCAATCACTTCGAATATATCTTCAGAGCGTTGACGAGAACAACAAATGATAATGACCTGACACTTGTTTATATCTGTTTTAACAGTACCCACGACTAATTGAGCGACAATATTCGATGTCAGATGCTTTGGTTGCAATGGAATCATTACGTCAAAACCATTTTTGCAGAGTCGAGCGAATTCTTCAACACTGAATTCGTTTGCTGAATTAAAACTGCACTTCGACGACCCCGGTGAACCCACAGCACTGTTGCTAACATTTACTGTTGACACTGATAACTTATCCCCGTTTTCGTCTCTGAGAGTTTCTACTTCGCTCCTGCTTACAGACAATTCGCTATTATTACCAGCGATAATTTCGATTGGAATTTTGGGAAAAAGTTTCATTGCATCACTCATGTCGTGATCCGAACTGGCACACATTAACAGCTACAAAAAAACGCATTAAAGTTGCTGCTACACCAAAATCTTACCTTTGAGCAATGAGTTAGTGTAACGATTCTGTTGACGCATTGCTTGTAACCATTTGAAAAGATATTGTCGACATCGACCACAACTAACGTCTTGACTAAACTTGT
>NCKV01000470.1:0-17525 GCA_003675905.2 Leptotrombidium deliense
CAAAAGTTTATTCGAAGGTTCAGAAATTTCAAGATGCTGAAGTTCCTCAGATAATTGGAGAAGTGATCGGACTTAAGTGGGGAACATTTGTTCTGTCACCTTCTGAATTAGATCCTTTCATGTGCAAGAAAGGTGGATACTCAAAAATCGTTTCCCTGGTGCCTGTAATTACAAATGAAGTTTTTGGTTTTTCGAAGAATGCTTGTTTGATGGTTAATTACAGCAAACATAAAGGAGGTGCACTTGCAAACGCAACATACATCACTGGTACATCAATTATTTCGTGGAATCATGGTGATGCAATTGTGCGCATAAAATATAATCGAGCCTCGCCGTCTGTTCCACTTTTATCAACCAGCTCTGTTTTGGATAGGGTTTGTTATTTGTTCATCGAATAAATCAATAAATTACTAATCTTTTAAGGTTTCTACCTGCTGTACTGCAGTTGATCTTAATTTGCTGCTAATTGGTTATGATTCTGGCTCAATGGCTATATATACTTTCAATCGTCCATTAAAGGTATTCATTTAATTATTACACATTGATTGTCACTAAACTTATTAGGTTGGTTCGCCGATCGATGACAAAAATTACGCCGTAAAACGACTGGTTGGTCACTCAGGTGCTATCAGCGCTTTATATATCAGCAAAGAATTCAGTGTAGCCGTTAGCGGAGGAAACGATGGACAGTGTTTACTATGGGATTTAAATAAATATTGTTACGTGAGATCAATAACCGAACACGAAAACAAAGTTAAACTTCTGGTCATCAGCCCAACTTTGGGGGATATCGTTTCTGTAAGTGATTTCGAAAATGGAAGCACTTTAAAGGTGAACACAATAAATGGTACAAATGTTGGTCACATAAGGACAGAAATTAAAATAGAAGCTGTCTGCTATTCAAGCGCTCCTGAAGGAGTATCAGTGAATGTGATTGCGACTGGTTTTGAAAATGGAGCTATAAAACTTTGGAGTTCTTGGGATTTAACGGCAGTCAGAGTAATAACTGTTGACCGTTTCACAGCTCCAATTAAATGGTGAGCATTGTGTAACACTTGTTTATTAATGTGATTTATTCCCATAGTATCACTTTTTCAATGGACAATCAAAGTTTTTACGCAATAAATGCAGAAGGAACACTTATTGTGTGGACGAAGGACAGAGATAAAATGTCAAGCCTTTTCCCACATTTATTAACTTTTTAGAAGTCATTTTTATTGAGAAAGCATTTCTGTGATATCCATTTTTTCATTGTTTATTCATTATCCAGATAAACGTCAAAGAATATATTTCTATTAGCGCTTTTACACGTTGACAGATGCTTTTCCTTGTAGTCGATTTTGATACTGCTCCAATGCTGGTTTCACTTCATTTGTAATAAATTCTACCACTTGATTTGGTGCTCTTCCAACAAACGTTTTTGGGTCAAGTAAAGATTCAATTTCATCTTTGATTGGAGAAAAATATTCATTGCATTTAATTCTTTCGATCAAATCATTGTCAAGTCCTTTCTGTTTTACTTCCAAAGCTGCTTCGTGTGACAAAACTCGGATCTTTTCGTGACAATCCTGGCGATTGCCTCCTTTCTTAACCATAGCTACAATTATATTTTCAGCAGCCATAAATGGAAGCTCTTGTTGTATATGTCGGTTAATTACGGCAGGATAAACTACAAGGCCTTCGGTAATATTTTGCAAAGTGTTTAAAACAATGTCAGCAGTTAAAAACGCTTCAGGAAGTGCGATTCTTCTAATTGCACTATCATCTAAAGTTCTTTCCATCCATTGAACTGAAGCTGTGTTCAGTGCATCGTTCGCTAAAGCAACCAAATGGCGCGAAAGAGAACAACATCTTTCGGATCTCATCGGGTTGCGTTTGTACGGCATTGCACTCGAACCAATTTGAGTGCTTTCGAAAGGTTCTTCGATTTCCTTCATATTTGCAAGAAGCCTGATGTCAGTGCAAATCTTGTGAACAGACGCTCCGAGACTGGCAAGCGCTGATAAACAATCAGCATCTACTTTGCGGCTGTATGTTTGTCCGCAAACCGAATATGATTTTTCAAATCCAGCATAATTTGTTACTAATTCATCCAACTTCTTTACTTTCTCTTCATTTCCATCAAACAATTGGAGAAACGAGGCTTGAGTTCCTGTAGTACCTTTGCAACCACGAAATCGCAAATCATTACGAGACCTTTCAAGGTTACGCAAATCCATTAGCAAGTCATTAATCCATAAACAAGCACGTTTTCCAACAGTGACAAGCTGAGCTGGTTGCATGTGTGTGAATCCAAGTGTTGGTAAACTTCGATTTTGCATTGCAAAGTCAGCTAGTCGACTTACACATCGAGCGACTTTTGGCAAAATAATGTCGAAACCATCTCGCAAAGTAATCAACTCAGTATTGTCACCAACAAAACAGCTTGTAGCTCCTAAATGCAGGATTGCTGCTGCTTTTGGGCACTTCAAAGCAAAATCATGCACGTGAGCCATAACATCATGTCTTGTTTTCTTTTCTTCTTCGGCAACAAATTCAAAGTCAATTGAAAATACATTACTTTCCATCTCATCGATCTGTTCCTGAGAGATGTTTAGTCCGAGTTCTTTCTGTGCTTTCGCCAAATAGACCCAAAGTCGCCTCCATGTAGAAAATTTTTTCATTTCGCTGAAATTGTAGCTCATTTCTTCACTGGCATAACGAGCGGTCAGCGGTGTTTGATATTTATTGTGTTCCATGTTTGAATCAAGCGAAATTCGAGACCCGTTCAAAATACTCGAGTCTCCCTCTCCTCGCGATGCCATTTATAATATTAATCACTTATCGCAAGTTGTATGTTCTGTCGTCCGATCGTTTTATCACAATTCGTCCGTTATCGCAACTTTCGAATTCGAACCTCGCGACGCCTCCAAACATTCAGTGCCATCTACTTACGCTATGAATTTTTATGTGAAGTGTTCACTGAACATCTCAATTGTGTTCAATTTCATGCGGTGGTATATAAGCAGAATCTAATCCATTTCAATATTTTCATCCAACTTTAATTTAAAAAATAAACGTTTCAATAGATTCGCATCAATTTTCACATTTTAATTAATGTTGAAATTGATGGGTGTTAGCCAAGTGTTTTGTCTCTTACTGTATATTTATGCTTCTTCAATGCCATCAAACCTTCATTGATATTTTCGTGTTCACTACTGCTCATTGTGTGTAGTAAAATAATTGGTTGTTGCGCATTTCGTAAAAAATAAAACTATAAAAAGTTGATATACTACAAACTATAAATATTATATTGAGCAATCATTACAAAAGGAACTCTTTACCAAATGAATGATTTAGTTTTTTATGTAATTTATTTTTTAAAATTGTTGACACAATTCACGATTTTGTTACCAATTACTTTAATTGAATAATAAAAAGTGAATTGTGCGAAAAATATCATTTATTACAATTAATCATAAAATTAATATGACGATAAATAGATTATTTCACTGGATCCTTGAACTTTGCGACAATCAAATTTTTGTGCTCTTGAAATGCTTGAAAAGTTGGCTCATTTCAATATAAATCTCGACTGAAAGCAGCGATGGATGAAAAGTGATGAAAAATCCTTGAATGTGTTCCACGAATGTGGTTAGCATTAGAAAGACACCTACGATTTAAATGAACACAGATTTGTTGATTTTTGTCTGCTTAGCGACTGCTTTCAAAATTATTCATTTCTCATTATTCACATTTTAAAATCAATTTGGCCCAATTTCTTTTTTGTCGCATTATTTTAAGATGCAAACGTTTTTTTATTGCTTCATAATCTGTTCATTTTCTTTTTAAACTTTCGTGTTCAAATTATCAACGTTTAAATTATTTTTTGAAGTTACATGTAAATTATGAAAAAGTTGGAACACAATATTTGTAACAGAGTCATTTCAAAGCTCATCAAAACAATGTTCTCTGATTGATTCTCGAGTCATAAAAATAAGTTCGCCTCGAAAAAAAATCAGATGCAAACAATAATTTGCATTTGTTAGGTTGCAACTTATAACTTGTAAGTTTTCAATATTTCACACAATTTTGATTTCACATTGGCCAATAAAGACCCAATCTGTCCAAAAAAGAACGCAATTCTGTAATATTATCAGTGATCACAGATTTTTTTCAAAAATTGTTATGAAATTCAAACTTCGAAGTAAATGTACACAAAATGTTTTAAACGTCTGAATATTTACTGTATGACTCTGTGTCTGCCGGTGTGTTTGAACATGTGTAATTTCAACGTATCCGAGCTTATATGAATACTTTTTATTGAAATGCTTAGATCATAGAAATTCAGGTGTACATAAATATATATTGGAATTCTCATTTAATTGATGGAGACAAATTTCACAATTGTCAGGTGTGAGTATTGTATTTTTACAAACGGGAAAAAGTGTGAAATTTGTGCAGCCTGAGGTTTCATTTTCTTAAACTTGTGTGAAGGCAGCGTTTAGATTGAAAGTGTCGCAATGAAAAGTGAAATCAAGTTCAAGGTTTGCAAGAACCGAAGCATCGTTTCGTTCTTCACAGACATCGTCATATCTTCTCGAACGAAACTTGTTTCTTCAATGCTTTCCACATTTACATCATTCGACGAACAATTCTTCGCTGTTCTCTGCAAATTTGCTGTTCGTGAAACACCTCTTCGTGTTGCATGCGATAACATAACTGTTTCTTTTGTTTTGTGAAAAACTTTTTTCGGATACTTCATTCTTCATTTCGTAATTCATCTGAACCGGTAAATAATTATTGATCAGTTTTCATTTATAAATGTGCGCTTTGCGATGATTTCGAAAACGTTGCAATTTGCAACATGTTCACTTTTCACATTTTCACTTGCTGTTCGTTTCACGTCTTTCTTCTCTAATCATTTGTCTTTATTTCTCAACGTTTCAATTCATGTGATCCGAATTTACTGAACAATCGCTTTGAATGCTTACTTTCTCTTTAAACATTTATCACAAATTCAAGTTTGTTTCTTATCGTTCCTAGAATTGTGCTTCAACTTACGGCATCGAACACAAAATGTAGTACACATGTATTTTTTCAATATACTTTTACAGAAACAAATTTTAGTGTGCTTAAATTGCAGTAAATATTTTTCAAGTTTCAAGTTTAAATGATGTTTTTAATGAATTTTAAAAATGTCGTAAAAAGTGATAAAACACGCTGTGAATGAACCGATTAAAGTTTACAATTGCAGCAATAAAATGAAGTTAACAAGGCAGTGAATTGCGTCTCAAATTCACTCTGAATGAGGCAAATGTAGCGAACAAATTATGTGTCTATCTGAATGTGTACCTTTGTTTACTGGAGAATTGAACACATGAATGATTTGATCAACGAAAGTGAATTTTAGGTAATAATTATTTAGTGCAACAGTAAATTGATATAAATGACAGTAAGTGAATAAATTTAGGACACTTGTACTGCGAATACAGAGTTGTGAGATTTACTGTTTGCCAATGTGCAGTGAAAACTATTGAAACTTTATAAAATTAATGTCTTTTAATAAAAACACGATTTTGGAAGCAATCCAAATATGTACGGATTTTGTTTATTCTATGTTTTAATAAATAACGATTTAGGCACACACGAACACACGCTGCAGTTATTAATCAATTAAGTAATAACCACATTTTGCGCACCTTTTGTAAATAAATTATAAGCAGCCATTGCGAAAGAGTTGCTCATCATCTGCGCTTACATAACTGTTTAATCACTGCCAGCAAAGTTTTTAAAAGACAACATTTGTTTGCAGCTGGTTATCCTTTTCGGCATTTTGTGAACAAATGACCACAGTTGTTAAAATGCACAATTCATCAGCATTCAAATAAAATTAATTTTTTAATTGTAAACAAATGCGTGCATTTTGTTGCGCGCAGTTATTCTTTTTTGGTAAACATACATTTTTTGGCACAAATAGTGAATTCATTTATTCTAAAAATATGTGAAATGTTTCGATTTATAAAAGTTTGCGTTTGACAACGAAACAAGAGAAGAAACAGTAAAGAAAAGGGAGTTCTAAGATTCTAGTGTAATGGAGTGATTCGAATGCAATTCGCAGTGAGTTGATTTTGCGAACGGCGAAAAGTATGAAATTAATGTACACTGTACAGTATACAGCAGTGACTACAGCGACGAGAGAATACAGTGAACACTGACAAAGCATAGAAAACAGTGAAAGCGTTCGAAAGCGCAGAAAAGTGCAGGAAAGCGTGCTTTGCAAACACAAAAATGGCAGAGCTTTAACAACAGCTGTCTTAACGTTCGCTTATTTTCAGTTTTATTCGAGCAAACCTTTCGTTTGTGCAGTTTTCGATTCGCTGTTCTCTAAAATAACTCAGCTTTCGATTTCGACGCAACCATTAATCGCGCTTCGATTGCATTCAACGAACAGAAATACAAGCTTTCGAAGGCAATTGTAAACACTGCTTATTGTGGTAAGCATCGCGTTCCGCTCTCTTTGATTTCCTATTTGCGGTTTTTAACTGCGGTTCGAGCTTTCCGAACGTGTGCACCTAAGGCATCGTTTGCCGTTCCCAGCAATAACTAATGTAAGAGTATTAATGCATGTACCGTAAACAGTTTCGATGGCCTTCGCTGAAGCCACAAGCATTCGTTTGTATTTGCCGATCAAACGTCGTTTGCCAACCTTAGCGCCATTAATTTAATTGAACTCGCGACTGTAATGTCGACTGTTGGGTTAACAATGCACGTGTTAAAAGCAAATGATGATTGCTGCTTTTATCTGTGAACGAAACGCGAGAAAATGTTCGATTTCAAGCCTCGTGTGTTTTGCGGATTGTGATTTGTCGTGTAAACGAGTTTGAAAATCATTTCATTGCAGAAAACGGACCGGCATACGCAACTGCTGGAGTACTGGATTCAACGGCGATATTTTCAAATTGAAGCAAAATATGACAAGTCACAAATCGAATGTTGTTATCAAAACGGAGCTTCCGGATACAGACAATAACAGTGACAGCGGTAATCCATTCCATAACTCCTCACCGACTTCGACTGAGTCAAAGTACGTCTAACACTCAATCCCGAAGTCTTAAAATAGTGTTACATACAAGAGGGGCGTTAATTTTCTTTAATCATTGTTTTTAATTAGATGTTCTGTGAATGTGATGGCGACTAAAAGTATTTCATTTGCAAAGCTGGACTTTGCCAATAAACAATTAGTACGTAGCGTTGTTCTCGATTGAATTATTAATTTTATTCGCTCGTGCAGGATCTGTATTCAACTTCCGGTAGTTTAGAGCAATCACCGGAATCATCACCTCAGAGTCCAAGTGAAAATCATCCTTCAGAAATGTTTTGCACGAGCACAATGTCAGGCGACTGCAGTATTGATGCATCGGATAATAAGGTTGTCGATACTTCGCCAAAAAGACTATGCTTGGTTTGTGGTGACATTGCTTCGGGTTTTCATTATGGCGTTGCGTCTTGTGAAGCGTGTAAAGCGTTTTTTAAACGGACAATACAAGGTAACCGCAAAGGAATATATTTCGTTTGAATTTACATTTGATTGAATAGGAAACATTGAGTACACGTGTCCAGCATCCAGTGTTTGTGAAATAAACAAACGTCGCCGGAAGGCTTGTCAAGCGTGTCGTTTCCAAAAGTGTCTTCGAATGGGAATGCTTAAAGAAGGCGTTCGTTTGGACAGAGTTCGTGGTGGACGGCAAAAGTACAGAAGAAATACCGAGTGTTCCTATCAGCTGCAAACGATGTTACCATGGAAAAAATCATCCCTTGAAGGTAATGTTCGTCTCCATTATAATTTACTTATATTTTGCTTGCAGATAATAAAATTTTGACTGCACTGATTTGTTGCGAACCAGAATCCGTTTCTGTCACTTCTCAACAGAATAGCAACTTGTCACCGGCGTCAACACTTCAATTCAAAACAGTGTGCATGCTTAGTGATCTCGTCGATGTAGAGTTGGTTGCGACTATTGGATGGGCTAAGCAAATCCCTGGGTTTACTGATTTAGTTCTAAACGATCAAATGAGACTGCTGCAAACAACTTGGGCAGAAGTGCTCTCTTTATCGCTTGCTTTCAGGTAGTAAGAATTATTTCGTGCAAAAATTGATGATAAATTTTAGATCTCATCAACAACTGTGCTCATCGTCCTCCATCTCACTTTCGTCCTCCGTTCAGTCACAGGCTCCAGTAAAGCTCATTTTTGCAACTGACTTCACTATGGATGAACAACAAGCACTTCTGTGTAAAGCTGACGAAATGTTTAATAATTGTGTTCAATTAATTAGGAGATTAAACAGTTTAAAAATTGCAAAAGAAGAGTATCTGCTACTGAAAGCTTTGTTACTGACGAATGTTGGTGAGTATTTATTTTCTAACTGAAAAAGTCTGAACAATGTCATTTCAGATATTCAACTAGAAGATCCTCAATCTGTTCATAAGTTAAGAGATACACTTCTCGTTTCACTGCAGGAGTGTGTGTCAGCTTTGCGTCCATTTAACAGCAGCCATCACGTGAGTCAAATGCTGCTTACGTTACCACTGTTACGGCAAACAGATGCAGTGATTCGTCGTTTTTGGAGTAATGTTCGACGAGAGGGAAAAGTACCGATGAATAAGTTGTTTGTGGAAATGTTAGAATCAAGTATTGCTTTTCGATAACAGTTGCAATCGTACAAAACTTGTAGAGACAGGGTATTAGGAGACACGACGTTAAGTGTATTGTTGCCCAAGTTGCAGTTAGTGGAATGAATAGCAGTGCAGCTCTGATCACATATGATTTATTATCAGTAGGATTATAAGCGAATAGCGCCGCACCTTGAACGATGTAGAATTTTGTGAATTACGGACGTCATTTACACGGAGTGGTAGAACTGGGATGCGAAATAAGCTACGACTTTGAGCTCAATAGACTCGTTGAATCTCTGTTTGACATTCATGTAGACTTTAGTTTGATTCTTTAAAATGTAAGTGTAAAGACGCACAAGTTTAGGTTACGCAATTATTGCAAGCAAAGTATTCCCGGTCTAATAAAGAACTTCGATGACACACTACAAATTTCACGACGTAAACGCATTACGTTAACGTTAACGAATATTTTCGACCGTCCAGAACATATATTCATCGATTATTACACGAACACTGTTGTCAGACTTTCTTTTCAAACAACTTTATTGCAGTTTTCAATTGTTCACTGCGTCTTATGTAGTTTATTTTTAATGAGTTTTTTTTCGGGAGATACATCTGTAACGTTATGCTTCATTATGTTACTGTTTGCGGTAAAATTGTTAAATGTTACGAATTCCCGAAATGTAGTTACACAGAGAATAAATTCATTTATTTAACCCGAATTCTTTCTTTACCTTTATTGACTAATTTTCGGAAATCGATGTTAAAAGTGTATTCGTCATGTGCTTCAGTGTTTGCGTGATTATCTGAAAACAGGAAAATAACCAACATAAAATATCCGTATTTTATTGAAGTTATGCAATGATTGCTCAGGAACCACTGTGGTTTCCGTTCCATTTAGCTTTCTGTGGTACATCATTGTTCTCTGATTGTTTTGAGAAACAAATATTTTGATTACAGCTTTTGTATTCTGAAACATTGCCATTGAATCAATTTAAGCGATCTGCGAATTAAGTGTTTCATTCATTTCTGTAAATATGAAACTGTTGTTCATTTCTTTGAGGGGAGATAATATTTCGTGATGAGTAATTTAGCTCATTCAAATGCGTTGGTTTGGGAATCCTTGTAATTTAATTTACTATTAAAAAACTTCTAGTTTTCAATTCAACACACTTTACATATCGTATTCGCAAATTTTGATGCTGTTGACACAAAGATGTATTTTATTTCTCTTTGAAAAAGCATAATTTTATGCGTGAGAAAAGAATGAAATATGAAACAGAAACGAGCTCATTTATTATTCCAACAAACAATCGATAGTATCAAAACAGAGCATATTTGAAATATAATATACAAATTGTTTCACTTTTTACAGCCTCAAATTTTTATTTCTTTGTACAAACGTTGAAACATTGCTGAACTTATTTACTTTAAGAATATCGCAGATTTCGTGTGGAAATAAAATATGCAAACGTTTCATTATCAATAGTCCTTTAGATTAAAAACAAGTCATTTGCGTGCACTTTATAGAAATGTTGAATAATCTTGTGCAAATTAGAGGTTGCAAGTATTGAGGACAACATTAAGTAATCAGTGAATAAAGTCGGTCGCAATAATTTCACAATTCACGTCGAAAGCTGAAACATAAAAATCGATACATCACATTGCATTACGTTGCACTCCTCTTACGTTGTAACATCAGCAATTCATTGAAATAACTTTTCTCTGTGAGGTGTTTTAATGTGAAAAGCGTAAAATTTATTCACCAAACTCAACAAGCTAAAACTCAAAAGCTGACTTACCAATGTTTGTATTTATGTTTTGTTGTAATTTTCACCGTTAACTGTAAACTTTCTCTGCGATGCACATGTATATCCGGAGATGCTGCAAACCGAAGCGACCCGAGGCAAGCATCAACTCAATTATAGCAAATTGTATAAAAATTAGTTTTATATCCGCACCATCGATCGCGGCGTAGCAGACATGTATTTATTACAAGATATGAATAGATTCTGTTGACCACAGCTATTAAACAGCTAAGACTAAATCATCTTTACTGATTTATGTCTATGGGTAATGATTTTTAATGTTGTAAATCGAATTTCACCAGATGTTGTCATACCCCGGATTATAACGACATTTAACAATATTTATAAAATTGTTTATCTTTAATAAATTTTGAATGAATTTATTGTAAACCTATTCTGAATAATAAATCTCATTTCATCCTTTCTAACTAACAAACCTCTGAATTGAGAACTTTCAAAATTAGAAATAACCTTTCTCCGCCTGAAGCAGTCCTTAATTTGAAGTTTAGAAGTGTAAACATTCACTCCGCGTTTGCTGCGATGAATCATCAGTGATGACTATTGCAACTGTGAACGTCAAAACTTACCTGAATGAAGAATATTAAAAATGTTACTTTAATCAATGATCATAATTGCAACAAAAGCAATGAACGACGTTGTAGTGAAATTGATAAACTTATTTTTTCTGTTGTAATAACAAAGATTCTTGTAACGTGTGTTATGAAGTCATTTCAAATTTCTGGAAGTTATTTTCTTACTGAACACATTAACCTTTTATTGAATAGCTGACAATCAATTCATAGCTAATTTCTCTTTCTTCAAAAGCATTCACAAACTTTTCGCGAAAAAGTTTTATAATTCCAAGTGAACGTAGATCGAAAGCATTGTTTGCGGTTTTTGACATGAGTGTTGGATTTCAGAAGATGAATACAAAATCTGGAATACAAAGTGTCGCTTTTTTTGTTCTCAGGCGTTTTGGAGTGTATAAATTTATGAAATAAACTTCAGAAACAGATGGCTGCTGGTGTTTAAGTCCAGTTTTCGCATAATTTTAAACGCATTGTATTATATTGTCCTCTCGCTTGCGACTTGTACAACATTCTCCGAATTCTTTTAAAGTACACACAAAAAAGCAAAGAAGAAAACTTTTCGAAAATGTATTTAAACTTTCGTGGATTAAACACGCAACGCTGATATGTAATATTAGTATCAGTGTTTTTGATCACAATTTAACAGATTCGATGTGGGAAATGGGAAAATGAAAAGGCCCGAAGCCAAAACAGAACTGATTACGATTTGAAATAATGTGCAACTGTGCGCATCGTTCTAATTGAACGAATGGAATCAAAAGCTTAGAAAGTGCCATTTGTAGTTGAAGAGAACGAAGTTTCGTCGCGATTCACGACTAACGAGAATAAAGCACGACTAACTGAATGAGCATCACTCGTAAAGTTTCGAACGAATTGAGGATCTATTGATTACGGGTGGAGTGCGACAGTGCCTCAGATTTAGTCGACGATCACACCCAAATCTGAACGAAACTTGTGGCAACACTCATCGAGTTTGCACTCGCGGTTGTAAACTGTAAGGTGTGTTTTAGAATTCATGAAACTCAGGCACAACTTACATTGTCTGAATACACTTGCACAATAAAGTATTCCACCTCCAACTTCAGTTTCGTTGCGACACTTCTTGGTACCTTTTTGCTCGTTCTTTCGTCATTGTAATTTAAACACGCTTAACTCGATATTAGTCCTTTAAATTTGTTTCTTATTTTGTCGTCACAGTCGTTATTTTCCGTATGTAATTTGTATTCAAAAATGCATTGTGTACTAACGCCCTTATATGAAACTGAACCATCTTTTGGGACCAAAATTACAAAACTTCAAAAATTATTTGGTTACAAAATAATATAATTTCCGATAATTACATAATAGATACACTTTTTATAATTGCTCGTAAGATTACGTAAAAACGACGATGCGTTCATTAAATTGAAGCTGCACGTTTATGATATGTTTTATACTGAAAGGGTGACAAATTTAGTAAGTGTGCTGTCAACATGTCATTTTTATTGAATTATTTGAGGCGAAAAATTCTGCGAAAACACAAAACGTTTGACTTTCGTTGATACAAAACACGAGTTTGAAAAGAAGTATTTGACACAAACATTGACAATTCACGGACACTTCACGCAATTGAATGCATCACAAATGTCGACATCGAATGAACAGCAGTAAACTCATTTCATTATTTATTTGCTGTATAAACGGCTTAAAATAAGAATTTACAAACTTTCAACAGTTTTAAACAAACTGAAAACTATTAAAAATTATTCTATAAAAGTGAAATACAAATATATAATATTAATATTAAGAAGCAATTTTTAATGAATTAGTTTTTTCACTGCAAAAGAGTCAGTGAAATGTGTGATTGTTTTGACTGAATTCTGTAAATTTGTTAAACTTTCAAAGAGTTAATAAAAACACGCAAATATTTGGAAAGCAATTAAAAAAATAAGTTCGAAAATGAAAGTTGAACGTTTTCAAGTGTAAATAAGTCGAGTCTTGAATTACGTGTTCGGTTTTCGTTACTGAACCGTTAATTTTGGAATCAACAAACGCAAACCGATTGGTTACACTGTGCGAGCGATGTAACCGTTCACTGGGATTGAGTGCGAAAACGAAAGCGAAAAGTAAAAACGGTTATTTTGAAGACCGTTTCGAGGAGAGCAGAAATAAAGAACGAATCGCGAACAGGAGTGCAGCATGAGCTATATTCGCTGTTTGGGTCTAGTCTCGTCTTCGTTAAACTCAACGGAAGGTCGCGGAACCGTTGAAGTCGTCAGTCGAGGGGAAGTTTGCGGAGAGGAACTGCTCGTTGAGAGGGGCGAAGACAATGGAGGAGTCGCCAAACTTTTCGCGACACTTTGGATGGTGAACACAGTTTTCTCGTCCAAACGGTCGTCTTCGTGTGTGTAGTACACTGCGCCCTGTTTTCTATACATTACAACGACAACAATGATAACAATTATTAAAGAGATTATAATCAGCAGTGCCAAAACGAGGCCGACGTGTGGCTCGGATGTGGCCACTCGAAGCGACACTGCGGGATCGACACACGACTCGAGCTGCTTTTGTGAAACTGAGTCCAATGGCTTTCCGCGAATATCGGCAGGCTTAGAGCATCGGACGCAAAACGCAGCTCCGTTGCGACACACATTCGCATACGGCCGCGGATTCGAAGAAACCCAGTGCAACAAAGGCGTTATAAAGCAGGTGTAACATAACCACGGATTGTCGTGAAGATAAATGTTGATCAGGGAAGACATCGAGTCGATCACTTTTAAAGCATCTGCACTTATGGTTCGCATTGCGTTACTTGATAAGTCCAGTTGTCGCAGAGCCGTCAGTGGACTCAACAGTTGTGCACTCAAATTAACGATTCTGTTACCGGAAATGTCCAAAGAAAGCAGAACCGGTCCCATTTTGACAAACAAATCACCACTTATGCGGTCGTCTATAGACATGTTTGCGATCGAAAGTGTTTGCAAAGCGGTCAACGGTGCGATTAAGTTGTGCACGTTCGCAGCATCTGTCGCTGTGTTTCCCTCCGCGTTTAAATATATTAAAGAATTGCTCTGACTTTCAAGCAGTTGTTTGTGAAAAGAGGCGATTTTGTTTCTTGAAATGTCGACACTAGTGAACGTTGAGTTACAAAAAGCACAATTCGACAGCGAAATTAATCCGTTTCGCGAGAGTCCAAGTTCTTTGAGTCCTAGTCCTTTGAATGTGTAGTCAACAATGACTGATAATTGATTTCCGTCTAGTAGAAGAGTCCTCAAATTCTTTACGTGCTTAAATTCATCAGAAACGAGCGAAGCGATCCTATTGTTACGGAGATCAAGTTCTTCCAGATTCGGTAAACCCTGATAAACCAACGAATGCAATCTTTGCAAATGGCAGTTCGCCAAATACAGTGACTTTAGTTTCTTAATATCTCTGATGTCCACTGGAGTCACTTCAATCAAAGGATTGCTGCTTAAATCCAAATGCTGTAACTTTGACAAACCTAAGAAAAAACGAGGCGGCAATGTTGTCAATTGGTTTCGCGCCAAACACAGTCGCGTCAAATTCATTAGAAACCGAAACGGTGCCGACGGAGAAGTTGATAAAACATTGTCACTCAAATTCAGTACATCCAGTCTTGAAAGACCGTTGAAATCTGAGTCTTTAATCATCGCAATTTTATTGTGACTTAAGTTCAAAAGATGTAATGTGATTCCAGGCCAAAACGATGAGTCTCCGATCGCTGGAATGTTTGACCGCTTAATCGTTATTTCTTCAACTTTTAAGAAATCGAGAAATATTCGACCGATAGTTAAGTTGTTTGGATTGTTTGGTGGAGCTTGTATAGTGATCACCTACAAAATTGATGGCAACATAAGTGTTGCACACCCATTGTTAAATTACTTAATTTATTCATAAAACTTTAATCGTTTTGTCGAATAAAACAAAAATTGACTGATCTCGACCACATTCAATACTCGCATTCATTTCACACTCAAACATGAAACTCGACTATTGTGTCTCTGGTTACGTGTGGCATGTAACACTGTCCTCGTGTCCCTTCTATAAATAGCATTTAAACCATTGCTTGTCTTTTACAAAATCATCTCAAGCTTGTTACTCGCTGCACTACGCCATAACACTATTTATAGTGTGTTCGATGTATTCTCATTTTGTCAGAGCTTCAGCAATCAATATTTACAGACACTATTGTTACATAATGCAGTAATTTACTCAAGATAAGCAATTACAAATAACGAACACATTCTCTTTGTTTATTTGTTCAATTTTCGCTGTCGTAATATTGCAAAATTGTCAAAACAAATATTGCACAACTTGTAAACTTATGCCAAGTTCAAGTCTGTGTAAATACTGTAGTTGTAGATCTTTCACATTTGCTATTTAAGCAAAATTTCCAAGAAATGCATTTCGCAAGTGTTGTTTTTGACAATATTTACATCACAAAAAAACAAAGTAATTTGTACGCAAAAGTGAACACTAGTGTGACACTTTTTTAAAGTACAAACTAATGTTCATTGGTTAAACTTCAACATTAGGACATTTGTTTTTAGCAAAAAAAGACTAAATCTTGAAAAAAAAGTTGATCAATATCAATGAATGAGATGTTCACTAATCTTTTGCACAAGTTAGTTTCATAATCAGTTTCGAAAGTAAACATTGCATAAACAAACCTGTGTGTTTTTATCCATTTGAAGAATGGGAATCTGAAAAATGCCTCCGGACTCACATGTAACTCGTTTTCTGCCACTATTGTCATTATCGCACTTGCAAGCCGATGGACAATTAATGTTTTCTGTTGCTATTCTTGCAAAACAGCGAGAATACAAAAGAGCAAGGAAAACAATGTATGACAGTATAAACATAGTTGTTTCCAATATTGCGATCAACTACAGAAACACGAATAAAACACGAAATAAGAAGTTGAACAGCGAAAACACAATAATAAATATATTTTCATATCGAAAAAAGGTTTTGCACCAAAACAGTTGACATGTTAAAAAAAAGTAATGTTCACCGTTCACTGGTAAAAGTTTGAATGTTTTGTCGACTCAAATGTCTGCTCAGGAAAAGCAGACGACGATCATTGGTCACAGGGATGTTCACTCTCCGCGCGTTCATTCGCTCCCCATTTACTCACTGATGGATTCGTTGCTCTCCAAAAGTTGCGAAAACTTTGCAGTAATCCTTGTAATACTTCGCAAATAATGATTGCATGATTCGTCGCAATTGCACTCTCGTCCTACACAACGTTACGCAAATTATCTCGAAACTGATCCACTGAGACCAATGCAAATTGATGGTAACCACAACTTTATTATGAAGAATAGCCACTGCGTGTCCGCAAAAATATCGTACGTTGTGGCACAGCACGTGTTATCTTGTAAATCAATGACAAATGTTTTTATTCGGTGATCAATGGTTTTGGTGTACCCATAAATTTGTAGTATACAAACATTTACGAAAATTAAAAACTATTAACATCATTAAAATCATTGAAGGCACTTTGGGTATCATGTAACACACGCTTATTATGTCGCACAAAGTGTGTAACAAAATGTATTTATTCATGTACATGGTCTCAACATTTTGTCGCGCACAGTATTTATAATCATTAAGTTTAAATTATAGAAATGAAATGTTTCATTCATTGAAAATATCCTATTCTTCAAATTTATGCGTGAATTAAGTGAAAATGTGATAATAAAACAATATGCTTCTGTGCATAATGAACAGATTCCAAACACAACTTTTGTGGTTGATACTGTGTAAACGTACACATTGAAAACATTACACAGACACCTGCAGAAAAAATTAATGTCCAGTTGTAATCATAAAGTTGAGAGGATGCACATTACTTCTGCAATTCACGAAGTACGATTTTCATTTAATATTTTTTTATCCGCTTTAAAGTGTGACAGCCTCGATAAATCGTCAAACGTTTACTGAAAGGTGTCAATGTATAGAGGTCGACGGTGTGCTAACAATATGCTCAACGCTCGCACGGAGGGCGCTCAATTCGCAAAATTTAGCGCGTTGATCAGACATTGCAAATTCTTGCAATCAGTTGCTCATCAAATCTTAACTTGCACTCATTTTCAAATGGATTTTCTTACGAAAGTTTCGAAAACAGGAAATGTTTTGGAATGCATCGAATTAAAAGTGAACGGGCAACAGGTAAGTTAATCAAATTGTGTGTAATTACCAGTCAGTGTTTGTTTCAGATTCTAATTGGAAGGAATTCTGAGTGTGATATTCGAATAACCACCTCGGAAATGTCACGAAAACACGCTAAATTGTATCAAGTCAACCATAAATGGCACATAAACGATTTAAAAAGCACAAATGGAGTTTACGTGAACGGAACAAAAATCGGTAAGATTTTACTTTAGTGGCCCCCTTGACTCCAAACCATTCAGAAAGCCAATGAAATGTGTTTGTTTGTGTCGCGTGCGCTATATTAAAGCATTGCA
>NCKV01000472.1:0-17488 GCA_003675905.2 Leptotrombidium deliense
CGGCTGGTGGATGGAAAACTACAGCCTCCTGAACACGGATGGTCGCAATACAGCGTATACTACTGTGTTTTTCCTAAGGGTTAGTAAACTTCACTTTGATCTTTGACAATTGTGTTTGTAATAGGTAGTAAACGTAAAGGAGATGAGAACTCGGAAACGCCGGTGTCTGTGAAGACAAAGCGAACGGATGGTAAATCGCAACAGAAGTGTTCTGATCTGATCGTGCTAGGATTACCGTGGAAAACAACTGAAAGTGAGTTAAGGGAGTATTTTGAGCAGTTTGGAGATGTGTTGATGGCGCAAGTGAAGAAGGATGCGAAGAGTGGATTGTCGAAAGGTTTCGGCTTCATTCGTTTTGCCGATTATGAGGTACAAATGCGTGTAATTTCAAAGCGACATAATATTGCCGGACGCTGGTGTGATGTCCGCATTCCGTTGTCGAGGGGCGAAGGCACCTTTAATTACCAAAACTCAGAGTTCAACAGAAAAATATTTGTAGGCCGGTTAACGGAAGATATTTCTACCGATGATTTAAAGGATTACTTCTCTAAATACGGAGAAATTGCAGATGTATTCATCCCTAAACCTTTCCGGGCATTTGCATTTGTTACATTTTATGACGCTGAAATTGCACAGTCCTTGTGTGGAGAAGACCATATTGTTAAAGGCGTTTCGGTTCATGTAAGTAACGCTGTGCCCAAAGTAGATCTCAGTGTAAATGCGTTTGGAGGACCTGTGAACAGCAGTCCGCACGGTGCCTATTCACCGAATATGCCCAACTCCGGAATGAACTCTGTTCCTCATCAACAGCGATATTCACATCAGCCGTATCATTATTCCGCTTATGACTCTCGACGCGCAACATCGGGTCCTCAGCAACCAAACCCGAATTACATGAGTTCAAATGGCCCGTATGCTTCTGGCGGAGGTGCATCTCAAGCTTCACCTCAAATTTGGAGCGGTGCACTTGGAGCACATGTGACACAAGGTTCAGGAGGTGGAGAAATCTCGTCATTAGCAGCTCTTGGGTCGAGATTGGGAATTAATCAAAACAATGCACCAACCTCCAACTCTCTCAACTCTTACGGAGTGCCGATGAACCCTCAAACCGCCGCACTTCAGTTAGCGGCTGCAATTGCAGGACACACAATGTTGTTTGGTCAAAATGCGCAAGGAGTAAATGCGAATTTAAACTCGGCTGTAGACCAAGGATTAAATCAGTCCCAACCAGCATTGGGTTGGGGCGCCGGTGCAGGTGCTGCCGGTCAAGTGGACGATAAGAGTGGAATACTTCTAAGTAGTGGAGACGCAGGAAAAGGTGCTTTCGGCTCCAACTCGCTCCAAGTCACATCACCCTGAAAATGCCAACATTATGGCATTGCATTATGCTCACTGAAGATTGACCATCGTGTTTGACACTAAATGAATAATTTTGTGTGTGGATTTTTGTTAATTTGATGTAAGAATAAATGTGTTTTGTATGAGGATTGCGTTGGTGTTTTTGAAAGCGTTCAATTATGGTTGGAGTTGCATCTGTGATGACTTGAGTTAGTAGTGCATTGCTTCGAGTATCTGTCGTTGAGACTCAAGAGTCGAGAATGAATTGAGCTTTAAAAGTGCTGATGGATGTTTCAAGAGTCGGATTGTTTCAAAAGAGAGTGAGTCTAAATGATTGACGGATACAGTGATACATTATTCACCTAATTTTCATGTTAATTTCTTTCGAAGTGAATACTGTGACTGGGAAAAAAGTCGCTGGACGAACGACGTTTAGAATACTCTTGGAAATGCTTCATTCATTCAACGCATTCATTGAACACAACCTTTTTGCGTCCTCATCGTTGACAATCACTTACATGACATTAAAGAATAAAACTTTTAATTATTTAACATGTGCATTTATTTATTCAATTTTAAAAAATATACAGTCACGATTAGTCTCTCTTATCGGCGGGTTTTTGTGTAATCGTTTCCTCTTGGAATGCTTTATAAACAAATATGAAAACGATCACATTTGCTGTGACCACTGCACCTACGGCTCCAGCAATGTTGCCATCGCTCTCAGCAAACATTTGCACCAAATGTTTACATGCGAAAAATGATGTGAGAGGCAAAGAAATCATAGCCATTGTACACAAGAAAAGCGTTTTGTAAGCGCTTGAGTCGCTCATTTTTTCGTTAAAGTCCAAAGCTCGAACAAGTCTCCAAATAATTCCACAGTAGTTTTAAAGTGTGCACAAATACACAACAGAGTATAACTATTTTCAGTTTAAAAGTGAACCACTTTCTGACACATTACAATTGAAGCAATTCTCGTTTGCACTAACTCAACATTTGCTTATGTTTAATGTTCGGCGCGCAGACGACGGCGAATCTCGTTTTCGGCTGCTTTCTCGTTGAATTTTAAGTCGTGAGACAATGTTTTATTCTTCAGTTGCTCACTGATTAATTCATTCTGTGTTTTTGCTTGCGCGAGTAAAAGCGACCAAAATGAGCAGAAGACGAACAGATTTTTCATCTCACGAAGATTTAGACTGCTACAGACATGAAATGGTGCTATTCATCGCAAATATATTGAAAGAACGATTGACAGTAAGCATTGATGAGGTGTGCGATTCTATTGCAAAACGAGGCAATTTGAAGAACTTGAAACGAATTGCAAGTGGCGATACGTTAGAAGCACGCGTTCAAGTTTTTCTATGGCAGCATCCATCGATTTTCACCATTGGAAGTGATAAGGAAGTTTTTCTTACAAAAATGTCTGCTGATTTGGATTATGAACTGGAAAGCACTAAAGAACAACGAGCTTTAGATTACCTTGTCTTTCGGACGCAACAATACGGATTCATGCAAGTACTGATGTCCACACTTTTTGGACATTTGCAACACGCTTCCAATGATATTAGAACATATTTCAATAACAACTACACATTTTTCTACAATTTTTTGAAGTCGTCTGAGAATGTATTCGTTATTTTAGACCATTATGTTGCCATGAAGAATGTTTTCGATACATCTATTGCAGAAAAGAAAGTTTTGCCAAAAAGCGATGAGTATTTCATCGATAATCGAGTTGTGAAGAGCACTCAAATGATTGTAAACGTCGAAGACGGTCAACAAATTATCGACTACATAATTAGAACTAAGAAAGTCGTAGCAATTGATTGCGAAGGAGTGAACTTGGGTGCGAAGAATGGTTACATAACATTGATTCAATTAGCATTCGTTGATGGTGATGACTGTGTACCTGACATTACTCCCCATATTAGAGTTTATCTTTTCGATGTCTACCAAAGGCGTGAATTGTTACCGTTTTGTCTAAAAAGATTACTTCAAGCCCCGTTTGTAACAAAAATATTTCAAGGATGTTCAGCCGACAGCACATCTTTATACATGAAACACAAAATTTCATTACGTAACGTGTTTGACACCGTAATTGCTCATCGCTACTTAAACAATGGAGGAAAAGCTGATCTCTATTCATTGTATGAACATTACGTTGGAGAACAAGCGAATCGCATGAAACGCGATATAAAGAAGCAATACATTGGAAATCCGAGGTTGTGGGCAACTCGTCCGTTGACCGAAAACTTGAAATATTACGCAGCTTTCGATGTCTTTTCTTTAATCCGTGTTTACTTCGCAATGATTCCAAAAATTAACAAAGAAGGAATGGAAACAATAACCCGGAAGAGTAACAAATTGTCTGTCAATTCAGCTCACAGAGCCAATGGAGGTGAATATTTCAGCTTCGAATTTGTACCAAGAAACGACAAAAAAGTGTATTCAAACAGTAGAAGCTATAATCATAGCTATGATCATTCGAAGAATTGGAACTCTTCAGGTCACTTTCAGAACCAAGCACACTTCAATGGTAATTGCAGTACACATGAAGTTTTTCCTTCTTCGTCGTCACACGACAACGTTCCTTATCAAAGCCGTTATAACGGTTACATGCAGTCAACTTATAAATCGAATTCCGATTGGAATCCAAACAGTTACAATAAAAATGGTTACTTTACGACCAGAAAACAATTCGGACGACGTTATGGGGACAGCAGTCATAGACAAAGCTTTAAAGAAAATTTCCATAGACAATAAATATTTCACTATTATTTTTAAAGATCGGATTTGAAAACTTTTGTACAAAATGTAGTTGAGTACTGTTTAGTAAATTGTGATTAAAAACCCGGTTTTAATCGATTAAACATACTATTTTTCATTTACAAAAAGTAAATAGTGAACAATTGTTGAATGTGAACGCAGTTTGTGATCGAATGTATTACAACTGTTTATGCTGTTTGACGTTTACCTTAAGAACACTTTTTGGAGTTTTGTGTGACACTTATGTTCACAGTGACATGTTCTGGTTTCGAGATATAAGCTGTCACGAAAAAGTTGAGGAAGAGACAAAAAAATATTACGTAAATGGAGACACCAATGCGAGTCGCGTTCAACGAAACATCACAACTCATTCCCAGTGATTTAATTCTATTTGTCGAATAGTTAACGATAAGTCCAATAATCATTTGCAACATCTGCGAGCAAGTAATTATCATCGAAACGAAACGCGGAATTTTGATCTGCAAAGCTTTCAGTGCGTAGTAGAGATACATGTAACTGTGTACCAAGTAATTCATAGTTGCGAGCCATCGTGCGGAAGCAGCCATTTCTCCGAACGCGAAGAAACACGAAAACAATGTTAGCGTGTGGTGAATCCAGTGCAACGCGATCAGCTTTTGTTTCCGAAGCACAATGAACAAAGTGTCGCCCAGTTCGATTACTTTCGACCAGGTAAACAACCACAACCAGAACTGTATCCGCACGTCTTTAACGAAGCTGTTGCTGCAGATGGAACCGTAAAATCCTTTTGTAAACAAAGTGTGCACTAATTCAGGCAGCAGTCTTATTGTTCCGCAGAACGCGAATATCGATAGAAAACTATTCCAAGCTGCGAGTGTTTTGCGTAATTTGAAAGGCTTTCGGGTTTTCATGTATTCCTGACCAGAGTATATTAACGCTACGTAAACAAAAGACAGGACCAGACAAATGTACCAATATCTATCGTGCCAGTTGCGTGCATATTCCCAATCAAAGTTCTCTTCAACTGAAAGTGTGTAAGAAAGACCAACGAATGTCGTCCAATCGGTTTCATTTGCAATGACAATCATCTTCGAAGCACTTTCAGAGAAGACAGCGAATTCACTGACGACTTCATTAGCATTTAAAGAATTGAGTTCATCTTTGGAAATCATTGAGTAAGGTTGAAGTCGTCGACGATATATAAAGATCTATGACTAACAATGTAAATGCAAACGAACATAGAACTTTTTGAAACGAATTGTTCTTCTACGCTGCGATTTGCTGGTTAGGCGTGATGTGATACTCTGCACTATTGTTGGTCGTATTTCGCATTGCGTATTTCGCGTTTAATTGTTTTACTTTGTTTAGAGTGTCGGTAAGACAACGGAGTGCGTTTAATCGCTCAACTCTGGTATTGATCCGAACGAGAATTACTCACATTAAATTCTCACTCGAATAAGTATTGAAAGTTTGCAAGTTTACGAGAGCTGCTCGTGTCTCAAAACTCGATCAATGCAATAGCGAAGCACGCAAACCAAAATTGACACAAGTGGTAAGCAATAAATGGACAACTGCAACATCATCATCGTTGCTTACTACAAGTTACGATTGTGCAGTGCATAAGAACTGTTTCGCGTTTGACAAACTATCATTCGCAGTCGTATCTCGATTATTATTATCTCATTATTTCGATTATCGTAGATCTATTCGATTTTACATGACTTATTTAAAACCAAAACATTACGTAAGCATTATAAATTTTGCAAGAGTCTTCGAATGTTTCCATGTGATAAATGATTACACATGTACACACAGAACACAATTAGTATCCTCTGCAGTCATTTATTGATTAAAGCGGACAAGTCATACATTTGTGCAGCTTGTTCCAAAAAGGTGTGTGATTCGAATGAATTTTACCGAAACAGAAATTAGATCATCGATTAACACTAAAAGTGGTTTCGGGAACGCAGAGGAGGTGTCGTCGTCTATTTCTTCCAATGATCTTGTTTCGCTTCTCAATTGAAGTGGTGGTCACAGCAGCGCTCAATTCGCTGCCAATTCACTGTCAGATTCATTCACTGTTTGCAGTGGCCATTAGAGCGAGTTGCCGAAGGCGAGCACTGTTTGGCTCCTTTTAAACTGGGTAAGTAGGTTTGCACAAAAAACTGAGCGAACATATAGAAGAACGCGATATACATTGTGATCCCGATAGTTGCCGTTTTCATCGGGATTTCGCAGTAAACTCCTCTTAATTTGGCTTCGAATGCGTAAAAACTAACGTAAAACCCGAGAACCATTTGAATAATTTGCAGCGTTGTGATGCAGATTGCCGCGTATCGCGGAATTTTGCATTGAAACGCACGACAAGCGTAATAGCCGTACATCAGTGAATGAACGAAGTAATTCATTGTGACGAACCAACGTCCCAATGAAATATTCTGAGCGCAACTGTACCAAGTGTAAATAAGGGAAATGATGTGATGAGACCAGTGCAGAAATATCAAATTTTGTTTCCGCAACACAATGAAAAGAGTGTCTCCTAGTTCGACCACTTTGGACAACGCGAATAGCCACATCCAGTACTGTGACCGTTCGATTATTGAAGAGTAGCAGACTGAGTGGTAGAAACTACCAGTGAACACAGTCATCATTTCAGGAAACATAAAATAGGCTCCGAAACAACTGAACACACTTAGCATTATATTCCAAAACGCGAGACACTTGCGAAGGTTGAATGACTGCCTGAACTTCATTTTTCGTTTGAGGTAAAATATGACCAAAGCGTACAGGAACGAAATGTAAACGCTGAGATGCCAATTGTTTTGCATCCATCGCAAGCCCGGAACAGGGTGCCAATTGAACACACTAAATGTTCCGGCAATTTTCGATGCGTCTACGCTCTGAGCATACGTTGACATTCTAACGGAACTGCGAAAACCGTCTTCTTCTCATCGCACAAATGCAAGCAATTCGAGAAGCTTTATTCACTGACCTGCCAAAAGTTGACAATCACTGAGAAAAGACAGACCCTTGCATCACTGTGCACTGCGAGAATACAGTGAAGAGTGAGTACAAGAAAGTTCATCAATTAACGAGTGCGTCAACAGAAATGTGTTCTCCAACCTTTTTCTCTGAATTTAGTAGCAAACACAAAATTACACGTTCAAATCCAGTTTCGTTATACTTTTCCAAAGGACATTAGAAAACTAATAGAATAGCTTAATAATGTTGACTTGCAACTTGTCCGCTTTCTAATTTTCAGAACTCAGAACATCACAACATTTGACTTTTATTGAAACAAGAATTCAAAGAGAGTCTGGACAAGGTTTGTTTTCTTAACCTATTTTTATATTTCTCGGCCATCACATTTAGGCTACTGTAGCTTTTCAATGTCAAAGTACGCATGGAATGAAAAGAACCTGTTCCATCAATCGTAGATGCGGTTGCAAAGCGAAACAGGAACTGAATACGTTACTTTTTCTTTCGTTCTATGCTACACTTCGGACAGAACCATTTTCCCTTCGGTTTCATTGTTAACTGAACACATCCAAAATGAAACCATTCGATTGGACAGTCTGGATTATCGCAGCCGATCATTTCTCCGTACGACACTTGATGACAAAGACAATAAGTTGGTTCGTTAGGATCCACGGGCATATCTAGCACTTCATTAGTAGCTGAAATAGACAAAACGGAAGCCGCACTCATATTCATTGAAGCACTGCTTTCTGCAATTGTTTTCTGCTTTTTTCGTCCCTTTTCAGTTTCCTCTTTTACAACGTTTTTAGGGTTAAAAGACTTGTTCTTCTCGCGATTCGAAGATCCGCGTCCTTTTTTCTTCTGCTCTTCAGGAATTAAACTGTTACTCAACGCCTTCTCTTTGAGATCAGCTTCTAATTTTGTTAGTTCTGCGTCCAAACGACGGATGTGCTTGTCAACCATTTCATACGTCTGCATTGATAACTGGACTTTTTCATCGCTCAAAACTTTTGCTTTTTCAAACATATTGTGTATTTCTTTCAATTTTTCTGTTTTATCGGAGGATGACATTTGACTTACAGCATTCAAGTAATCTTCTGAGTCATTCTTCACCTTTTTTATTATGTCTGGGAAAAACAATATGAATGAAAACAATGAAATTTGCGCGCTAAGGGCACACCTTGTGTTTGATGATCCAAATCACGCATCAAAGTAAAATTGCGCTGCAAATCAGCGGGTAGAGGATCCAAAGCTAGTTACGAATAAAGTAAGTAATTGTAATGAGTGTATTACAATACATACTATCTAAAAAATACTCCAGATATGGAACTGACATTTTTCTAATTTTCACTTTCAGATGATTCGTTGACGCGCATAATTTGAATTACTAAACGGCGGCTTAACACCACTCTCATTTGAAATGAATTTCTTTTGGAACTAAGCTTAATTGTGTCACTTTACATATGTTCTTATAGTTTTCTTTTCAAATTTTTTCGGTATTTGGGATCAAATATAAAATTGTTCAGTGAACCGACCAGTTATAACAAAATGATATGAAGAGCCGAGCCACGCCGAAAATTGTGTCGGCGACGTTTTCATTCATATTCTGTGATTCTAAAGCGTTGAGTGACCTTTTTGATTTCAGAAATATCAGTCCTTCATTTTGATGATGTCGCAACAATTTAAGTCAGAGGACGAATTTGCCAGAAAGTGGGATCGCTACTTATCAAACTGTATAATAAAAATGGGTAAGTTTGGGAGAAAAACATGCATCAATTACACATTACTGTTTCTATCACTGACTGAGAGAATTATTGTGGACTATGAATCACAATTTAACCTCTGTTTGTGCATAAGTGACTAATGGATATATTTTTTGAAAGGTACTGGACTGGTGGTTGGAGCCGCCTTTTCTTTGACGATATTCCGACGTCGAATGTGGCCGATTCACTTCGGTCTCGGAACTGGCTTTGGATTCGCAACTAACGATTTACAACACGATTTAAACTCACGAAAATGATTAGAAAATGTTTTAATAATTACAGGAAATATTGTTGAGTGTATATAAAATAAATGTAAAACGTATATAAAAGCTGCGTTTACCGTCTTTTACATGAATTTCGATTTCTAAGCGCATTTCATCGAAAGGTGCGAAATAAATTATTTGGCGAACGAAACTAGTGAGGACTACTGCTGCATAGTTTGATATGTAAACGAAACAAAATGAAACTAAAGCGCACCAAATTTACAATTTATACTCCCAGATGATGCAATGCGCGTGTTGACTGCTATATGGATTGTCTTGAGTGCCTCTTTTGTATCCGTTGCCACCGGTCAACAGTAAAGCGGTCTTCGGATTTACTGTACTATTGCTACAGCTAACTCCAGTTTCAAATATAGCTTCTCTTAAATGACCTGTCGATTGATTGTTTTGTTGAGAACTCGGAGGGTGTCGCGTTCCATAAATTTTGTTTCGAGGTAGTTTACAATAATTAGAGCTCACTTCACTGTCTGCGTCAGCAGCAGTTTCCGTTTTCGGAGACGTATGTGCAGAATTGGACTGTCCTACAGGTATCGATCTGTGCATTCCCTCTTGGTATATGGCACTGCTGGATGCACTTTCTGAAGTCGAATCATCAGAAATAGTCATATTTGACAGATCCCACGTCATACGCGTCGTAGTTACATTTTGCGACGGTCTTCGAGTTCCGCAGTAGTCACCAACTTTCATCAAATCAGCGTAAAGCCCATAAATCGATTCCATGTCTTCGTTTTTCTGTTCAATAGAATTCCTCAGAGACTTATTTTTCCTTCCTTGTGACTGCGGTGTGTGAATTGTCGTCGCTCCCGGAGTTAGACTCAGGAGGATATTGACAGATCCCAAATGGCGATGCAGTGCAACATTCAGACAACCAGAAACCAGTGGAACACCTTGTAGGCGAGGCAGAGTCAAAGTAACTATTATGCCGACACTTGTGCCTATCCACAAAAGTCCTCTTGTAGCAAGCATTGCTGTAACAACTATAGGAACCTCACCAACTTCATTTAAAACTCGCTTTACGTTTCCAGCAATATTTAAGTCTTGTAAATGCTTGAATGTTTCTGTGTGATACAATTTGATGACAGATGAGTTTATTAAACTAACCCATAAACCAATACCACAGTGAGCCAACATATTTGGTCTCAAATCTTCATCATTCTCATCTCCCGAGGAAATATCTTGTTTGCTCTCGCTTTCCAGAGAATAGCTGCGTTCAACTTGTACTCCTCTAATCACCCATATTTTATTATGCGAGCAGGCATAGATTTCGCTATTTATTGGAAGTAAACAGGTTACTGGAGACTGGCTAAGCGTAATAATTATCGGTTCTTCGTACTGAGCGATATCAAACAAAGTCACAACTCCAGTAATAAGCCCAACATAAACATGCTGTCCGAAGTGTTTCATACAAATAACTTCACCCGCCACTTCCAGCGCTGCCAATTGTTGCCATTCTCCCGGAGAAGCAGCATCGATGACAATTACTCTTCCTTGCTTCAATCCAATCCACACTGAATACGATCCAACAGCTTCTAAACAGGTCACATGCGAATCGCATAACTCGTATGAATGAATTAAACTAACATCTCCATTGTTTGTAGCTAGGGCACCTAACTGAGAGCCGTTGTCGTTCACATTGCATATCCACAACACACCTGTACCATTGTCACCAACGCCAGGAACACCGTGGTACAATTTGTAGAACAAGGCGCATGTAAGGCTGCTGGTTTCAGTGGTTGCAAATATTGGTAGGGATTTTACAAAAAGTGGAACTCTCTGTTGAGTCATTGCATGAATATTTCCACTCGAAGCTGACAAGTTTTCAGTGACGATGTCCCACGCAGGATTATTGCCTCTGTCCAATGATAACTTCGCCAACCTTACATCAGTTAACCAGTCCCGCTTTACGTCTGGATCACTCATCTGAATACAATTTATATCCTTATAATTTTTGGACCGAATCCTTAACTGGAAGCAACTTCGATCAATTAATGTAATCTGGGCATCTTTACGCCGGATTTCATTACGAATTTCTGCACTAATTTGTTCAGTCAACTCAACAGATAAACCATTGTAATGATAGCGAAGTGACGAAATTAAATTAGAAACACGACTCATTATTTCCAAATCGTGAATTAAATTGTTTAAATCACAATACATGCGTTCAACAGTACAATGCTGAGGAGAGGTCGAAGTTGGTGTTGAGTCTAAAAAAATTAATGTAAGAAATAATTCGAATACATTAAAGTAATACCTTTAGTTCGAAGCATCGAATTTGCTAACAAATTGTTTGTAGCAGGCGTAACATCATCTATAATGTCCACGTCTTGAAGCGAAACAGCAAACTTCAATCTATTCGACGGAACACTGACACAGACCAGCATATCGTTGAGTAAATACAACTTTCGACATTTTGTTTTAAGGACAAGTCCAGTGCTAGCATCTAAATCCAGCACGTAGACGTCGTCCATTCGCAATAAGTAGCGCGTGGCCGAAGAAGTCGTCGAATTACTCAAGTAGTCTTTAAGTAGTTGCTTCACGGCGAAGTGACGCTCGGAATCGCGTTTTCTTTCGTTGAGACGGTCTGCGAGAGCCTCGAGTTGAGTCAAAGCGAGTTGCAGAGACATTCTGTCGCAGTGATCCGGTGGAGTGTGTTTTAACAAATCATCCAGAAGAAGAATGAACTGCGGAAACCTTTGAACCGGTTTAACCATCAAACCAAAAAAACTTAGACGGTCGGGACTAGAAAGCGATTTGTCGTGTAAAAATTGCGAAAACGATGATTTAGATTTTGATGCCTTTCTCGCAGTTTCCATTGCAATCGTGAAATTATTGATAAAATCTGAATAAATATCTAAAACCATTGATTTCGAAAATGAAGATATAAATACATCCCCAATGCGTTCCTTTTCATCCCATTCTCTAACACATTGACTTAAGGCGATTCCAAATATTGTATGACACTGAAGTATTTGTTCTAAACGATGGAAAATCACGTTGATTTTATTCTGACTTAGAATTGGAGGGGAAGCTTCTTCAAGCGGTTTTTTGAAATCATTTATCAAACGATGCAAAGAATTTATGTACGAGTTCTCGGAATCAACGACTGATTTGACGATATACCGCCGTTTGAGCTGCTCTGCTGTCAGGCCTTGTGGAGGGATATCAGGAAGACAAATAGGGGGACGCTGTTTCTTTGACAGCTTTACGTCAACGTATGGATTCTCGTCGATATCACTGTTAGCAGTCGGCGAATTTTTCTTTCGAGTTGAGAACCAGCGGGTGAAACCAGAAGAAGTAGCAGACGCTAAACCTCTTTTACTTCCTTTTTTCTTCCAACTTTGAAGGCTGAGAGTGTCTGCATATTGAGCTCTCAACGAAGACAACGTCATAAAGTCTACCTCTTCGTAAATATTCTCCTCCGCTCTTCCCCTGTGTGCTTCGTCGTACAACATATACAACGGTTCTTTGTACAATGATTGTGCACCAGTCCTTCCATAGTCTCCAGCAGCAGCCATCATTTCACGCGCATTTGAATTTGACATGACACCATTCAGCTGTAAATGATCTTCGCTCATAAGCATCGTTTCTAAGTCAAGGTTTAAGTTCTCCAACATTTGCTCTTGTCTTTGTTGTAAACGATTTATTTCATTGGTAATAGAATCAAGACTGAACATTATTGGCTCCGACTTTCTTCGCCTTCTAGCGAGACTTGCCGTCGAACAGCTGCTTTGAATATCACTATTAACGACAGCGGCCTTTTTGCTGTTTGTATTTGCATTCGAATGTTTCTTACGCAACAAAGGGCTGACACCGTTCGCTAACATTGATAACGATCTTTGATAAATGCCTTGTTTCGAGGATGATTTTTGTAAAAGGGTAGGTTTTCGTTGTTGAAAGGAACGTGGAAGGCTCTCAGAGCCTCTTGTATCCGCTTCGATTCCAAGCAGAGGATTGGCAAAAACTGTTGGCGGTGGGAGCTTTCCTTGAGCCCCGTTCGTTGCAGAATTGCAACCAATGGTTCCGTACGGAGAATGCAGAGACTGGCCTGAAGGCTGTTGCGTTTCTCTGCTGCTAGACGGTCGAGATGATACCGATGAGGAGGACGGTGACTCGTCTGTCAACGAGTGACCGCCTGTCATCGCGTTTCTCGCATTAGCTGCATCGTTTACAGTTCCGTTGTTAATCGCACTGTTTGTATTCATTCCATTAAAGTTATTCGAGGCCATTGCTAATAACCCTTCTTTCTTTCCTAATTCACTGTAATAATATGGTGCTTTTGATCCATTGGCAGCCATCATTTACACATTCACAGAGATTATCACCACTTTTGTTTTTATTCGACGGCGTTTGCGGCACCGAACATTGTTCGACCGACGCTCACATAATAAATGTGCTCGCAGTGCGACACCAGCGTAACACTCGTCGAACGCGTCGATCACAAAGAGACGAACACAGACACAGAAATAGAGAAATAGAGTTCAGACATGGATCGCAGCATTAAACGAATGCTGTGAACGGCACTCAAACGATTATCGATTCGCAAGTTCTTTTCATTCATTCGTCGTTTGCTTTCGTTTCTTGTCAAAGACACTACAATCGATGCGTCGACCCGAACGTTGCGCCCTCTCTGAACTCGCAACGCCCAGCGGTCAATGAATGACCTGCGGTCACTTGCCGCACCTGAAAGTTTAGCGAACGCAGTAACCACTTTTGTGTAACTCTTGTATGTGAGAAATGAGTAAATCAATCGCGATTAAATCTCGCTGAAATGGCGATCGCTTCGATCAGTGTACACGTCCACAGAAGTTGTGCGATTGTTGTCACATTTGCAACTCAGAGCACGATTTGTCGCCAACAATAAACAAAACTCGAATCGTCAAAATAAACGCATCCTGTCTGTTATTATCAAAGAGAACTTTAATTTACTGCTTTCAATTGCTTCCTAAAGTTTAATGAATTCCCATCGAATGTTGAACGCGATGTTCGCCGTTCATTCTTTCACAACTGCGACTCGCAACCGAAATTGAGAAATCATTTTTCAAATCAAAAACTTCTTGACAATTAGAAGCCGGAATTGTGAGTCTATTTACAGCCATTCTGATGAGATAACCTCTAAAGTGGAATGATGCAAACATTTTTCTCACACCTTCCATACATGAAATTCTTTGTGAAAAGCGAACTTTTGCAGAAAACAGAACAACCGTTTCTTACATTTACTGCAGAAAATGCTTTAAAAAGCAAAATAGTTCCACTTTTAAACAATGCAAAACTTTTTTTAAATAACTTTTTTGAAATAAATATCAGTGAACAATTTATAAACGAAACAACTTGAAGTGAATCAAAGCATTATAAATACTACACAACTGCGAAAAAAGTAAAGTTACGTTTCATTCAGTTACAGCACTCATTGCAGTCTACTTTAATTCGTACGCAAAACAGGAAAAGTTCGTGAAAATGTTTGCTGTCTTAATTTCGACAATTGACCAACTTTCAGATTACGTAAACTTGCAGCAAAACTCTGATTATTGCTTTTCTCAACAGTCACGTTTGCTCACATTCATTGATCATTGAATTTGTTTGTGAAACTTGTCAACAGTAAAGTTGCAAAGAAGAAGAGTGACCTGTCGAATAAAAGAATTGTTCACTGCAAATGTAGCGAACACAATGTGTTGTTGAAAACGAAAACCGAAACTGGACTCATTTTCAGATCTAAGCATTCATTATATCTCTGCGAATGAATGCGTTCTATTTTTTACAATTATCTGCAAATACTTGTATAAGTGTACTTGTATAAAAGGGCGTTTTTCTGTTTCGAAAAGTGTAAAAAAGCAACACTCATCTTGCGTTCTTCATTTCATTTCATTGATGCACACTTACAATCTTACATAACAAAATGTGTGCGAATCATTGTGAAGTGTATCCGTTGTCCTTCGCACGAAATGTAGTCAATTAATTTATTTATTCGCAATTCTTTTCTCTAGGAATGCAGTTGAACAAAAAAGAATATTTATTTAAATCTTTGACGCATTCACAAACACGTCGACAGCCGTTTTTGTCTGTTCTAACAGAGATCGCAATTTCAGACACTAACCAAATTACAGCGATTAACGGAATTCGTGGAATTTTGCGCAACATTCACTTAAATGTTTAAAGCTTTACCGAAACGTGTGCAATGTTCTGAACTGTAATCGCGAGTTGACGACATTCAAGCAAATCTTTGAATAATCAAAATTTGTATGCATAAACAAATGCTAGCGTAACTAAACTTTTTACTATTCGAATTTGCAAACAATTAATACTTATTTATTTCATGTTTTGTTCAGAAAACAACACACAAAAAATGCACACAAATTACACAATAAAAAGACATTTGTCGCGAAACAAGGAAAGTAATTTTTGTTGAAATTATTTTCGAAATCAGAATCATTGAAATTAATTTTTGTTTTTAATTTTTCTATTTTCTTGTTACATTAAGGAGAACAAGTGCAAGTAAATTGGTTTCCTGAAAGTTTTTTGTCGCCCACAGATTGGCGAAATGCCATCACGAATTTCATCATAGAATCAGTGTTTTCTAGAAGTATGAACACATAATATTTATAAACACGCTAGACGCAATGATTGAATACGCACAACCTTCTATTTTTTCTCCCTGGGTGAGAGCGATCGTTGAAGTGACAATGATGTGTTATTTTACCAGTGGACGAAAAAATGCAGTGTAATCCCATGTAGTCGTGACGACAGCCAATAAAATCAGTGTTTAAAAGCCTTGTTTTGTGCAAGTCGTTTACAAACAAAATTTTAGTTTCGAAGTGAACGTCAACTTAAAGCCATCAAAATGCCGATTGATTTGTATTACATGCCCGCTTCAAGCCCATGTCGTGCTGTCATAATGACAGCTAAACACTTGAATATTGACTTGAATCTGAAGCAGTTGAATATGATGGAAAAAGAACATTTGAAACCTGAATTTGTAAAGGTATGCATTCAATTAAAATTAATTTGTCAAAGCGTGATTAACGTGACTTTGTAACAGTTGAATCCACAACATTGCATTCCTACGCTTGTCGACAATGGATTCTCGCTTTGGGAAAGGTGAGCATTGCTTTGCTGCACTACTCTTTCATCGCTGCAAGCGAGTGCAAAGTCAAGGAGATTCACTCGCTCTCATTAGCCAACTTGCAGACAGAACTCATTTGTGCACTCCTGCTGCCAACTACTCTCATTTTCTTGTCTTTCGCTGGAATGTGTTCAGTATAAGCAATTTGCACGCACTTTTCTTTATTATTTATTCAATGAGCTGAAGTTGAGTGTTAGTCGTTTTAATAATTGCTGATATGGATGATGTGCGATGCTTTCATCTCACACACTTGTCATCGAATGTCATAACAAGACAATTCATGTGTGCTCAAAAAACACGCCGCAATAAAAATAAAGTAATTAGGGTTGTGTGTTCGTGCTGTTTGATAATTATTATCGAATTGTGCAGCAGGCGACCAAATGTTTTTTATTCGGCACGAAAATGTTCACTATTAAATTGAATCATTGATTTTTGTTTTTTAATCATCGAATATTTCAATCGTATTTCCATAGTTTAAAAATTATACTTATTGCTGTATGAATAAAAATGCAGTTGTTTTAAATTAAAACTTTTAATTTTGCGCAAAGCAAGCTGTTTAAACATTGAATTCGGATAGAAAATATTTTTTGTTTGTTTTAGTCGAGCAATTATGCAGTATTTGGTGAACCAGTACGCACCTGGACATTCACTCTACCCTGAAGATGCGAAGAAGAGAGCAACCGTCGACAGATTGTTGCAATTTGATCTTGGATCACTGTACTCAGCCGTTGGGCAGTACTTTTATCCTCAAGTATTCATGAATAAACCTGCGGACCCAGAAAAGGAGCAGCAACTGAAAGACAAATTGGCTCTTTTGGACAGTTTCCTCGCCGGCAACAAATATGTTGCCGGTGACACTCTGACGTTGGCAGATTTGTCGATCCTCGCCTCAGTGACTACCATTGGCGGTTTCGGATATGATATTGGTGCTTATCCGAACATAAATGCTTGGATCAGTCGATTGCAAAAAGAATTGCCGTATTATGATGAAACTACAACAGAACCAGTGAAACAGTTCAAAGCATTCATTGATGCTAAACGATCGCAATGAGTGCGCACAATTTGATGCTTTAATCCAAGAAAAGAAGATAAACCTGAATTTATAATACTGCACACCTTGTATTGTTTCAAATAAAACATTTTTTTGATTGCTAAAAGTGGAACTCTTTTTTCTTCTTTACTTTTTACGAGCATTACAATTTGTAATAAATAAATGTAACATTTGCAGAGTTGAATTTTCAGTCGCAGTAATAAGCATCATTGAG
>NCKV01000473.1:0-17485 GCA_003675905.2 Leptotrombidium deliense
AATATCACGTGAATGCAGAGTTGTTGTCTCTTTTATTGTTTTTAAACACCAAACCTTGCTTAAACTCTTTTGTATACACTCTTGTGTACGTATAATGAACATCACAAAGCTTGAGTTCGTAAAAAGTTATTCTATCTTAATCAGAAAATTGAATATGACGAAAAAGTGTATTTCTTAAAAAAGAGTAGAATGAATTGTTTTTATTTAATCTACCTTTCTCAAATATTTTAACAATTTTAATTGTGGTATTTTTTATTAATTCTGGATAAAAATTGACCTGACCGACGCAACAGTTGTGCGACTTCTCTGATAACAAGTTATTGTCGAGCAATGAAAGATGCTCCAAATTGACACAAAAATGTGAATCATTTAAATTTTAAAACGTTAAAAAGTGACCTTAATTGAAGAGAGTACAATTATATTTTGAACATTATTCATTTGTTTGCATTTAACTTTCGAGTTATAAAAGTAAGAGGCAAACTGCCTGGCAAGTGCATTTCGCACTTGCACACATATCTTTTGAACTCACCAGAATTAAATCGGGAAGTTGTGAGTTCTTCATTATCATTCGATGCATTCGGATCTTGATTTGCTTTTGAACAGTGCAACAAGAATATTGCACTTATAATTACGGTAACGCAAAACATCTAAGAATCGAATCAAATTATCAAAATACAATTTATTATATACACAATAAAAATAAATGACGATGGAAAAGTTTTTAAAAAGTTGAGAAAGTTGAGAACGATCACATACGTCGAAATTGAAACTTTGTGCACAATTATCCGATTCATTCAATTCATAAGTAACTTAAAATAATAGGATGTATTTTTCAACGCAGTAAATACAATGTACTTTATAAAAGTTTAAAAACAGTTTACGAATTTTGAGTTCAAAATGTGTTTGCAGCAAACGACTGGCAAGTGAACGAAACATTGAAACAACTATTTTGAACCTGACAAGTAAAGTCAAGTTTAAGGTTAGCTTCGATGTTCATCGCCTTCAGCTTCACAACAAGTCCAGGATTAGGTTATGTACGCCTTCCAACTACCGATAAATTCTAACCTTCATTTATTACTTTTTTGGGACACTTTTGAACAATTGCATGTTTCATCTCTCGTATTATTTACACATTATTCAAAAAAAAAATAAGAGCATATTTAGATGTCTCAATGAAATTAAAAAGTTTTTAAGAACACAGATAAATAAATTAAATTCGATAACACGTTAAAAGAAATTGACATTAGAGAACTTTTCACGTAACTTAAGCGACATAAGTTATTACTCTTTTAACGACATCTAATTAAGGGATATTTTGAACACAATTCGACTTGTGAAAATAGTGAAAACTCTTGAAGCGATTCGTGTTGTTGATGAACCACATGCTTAGCATAGAAAATTTTTATCGATTTCTGTCAGGGTCGAGGAAATGCAAGTTCGAAAAGAATTTGCGTAAAGAGCTAGTGAATCAATTTCACTCACTAGAATGCACAACAAAAAATTACCCAAAAATTATTGAATTCAAACGCAAATAGTATTCTTCATCGTAACCCGTCTAAAGATCATAAACAAAAATGTGTAATACCTCACTTCATACACTTAACGAATATTCCTCACTGAGGGAAATTAACTAAACAACCAGTGTTGCACAAATTTGTACAAATTTGTTAAAGTTGTGAAAATAAATTCTGAATTATAATCTGTGTTACAACTTTCGGGAATGCTTTTTTCATGCACATCAGATGTCCATTAGAATCACATCAATAAGTTCGGTGATTCTTTCCAACAAAAAAGCGAAAAAAATTTTAACAATCAAAAATATAATTTTTTCTGACTAGTAATGTTAATTCCTTTCGCATATGTTAGTTTTAGTTCCCTTTATGTACTTTACTGTTAATATCATCTCGTGTGAAAATTTGTTGATTTATTTAATTTGATGAAAATGCTAACGTCACAAATTTGTGAAGCGTCTACAAATTTGTCACAACTTTATTTACAAATTCGTGAATGTGCAACACTGTAAACAACGTATTTCTCCTCGTGAGACCTTCTCACTGAGATCACCTCTGTGATAATAAATAAAAAGTTTAATTTTAAAAAACACAAATAGTAAGTGAATGTGTCCAGCATTTCAAAGCAGAGTTTCAAAGCAAAGCAAGTAATTTCATTTCTAAGTTCTTGAGTTAAGTGACGTTACTTTTCACAGCATTTAAACTTATACGCACAACTTGTACACTGTGTCGAAATATAAAGCAGCCCGCGAAATTTTGAGTAACATTTTAATGAAGTTCATACGAATATGAAAGTTTCACAGAATATGGAGATATAATCGCGAAGATAATAATAAAAAACCGTATACTAAATGTAGTATTAGAACGAATCTTGAAAAAGATGATGTCGTTAAATGAAATCATTGAAAACGTAGAAGAATAAACACGAGTGCAGCGAAACGTTATAAAAAATATCTAGTGTATGGACATCGAAAAAACATATGGTAACAAGCATCGACTTGAAACAACTTAGCAAGTTTTGAATCATCATTAAAAATCAAGTAAACAGATCCAAGTTTTCCCCGATTAAATTTTTTTGCAAAACGCGAATACTGCATTATGCGAATTGATAAACTTTTTTGTCGTTTTTGCCAGTAAAAATAAGTCGATTTGCGAAAATATTCCTTCATTTTCCGACTTGTTTATGCGATGCAATTAATTTAAAAGCGAGATTAATCATTCACGTTACATTTTGAGTAACTCAATTCAAAATACGATTAGTGCATAGAAAACAAAATACTAATTTGAACATTGTATTTATATTTTAGCTAATCCCAATTTTTTAACTGACTCAAATTTTCCATGTTTAGATTTATCTAAATTTCTGTGTTGATAAAATACAAGACTGATTCTAGACGGATTGCGACGATTTGGATTGCTGAGAGAAGTAGTCGAATGAATTTCGTGTCTGGCGCATTCGAACAGCAACGAACCATGGCTTAAAGCAATCGCAACACCTCCCATGGAAGAGTCGTTTATGTAGTCTTCATTGTCAGAGTCAAATTCGTAGATGACTTCTTTCGATGACTGTTCAGAGATTATGTGTCTTGTGACAGGTTTTGATGTCGTTGAAAATGAACTTAAATTCTTTAATGGGCTGTCAACGAGCTTCATGATAGAACTGTATTCGTTTTCTGCAACTATCGGACCTCGAAAAAGAATTTTTTTTACAGCTTCAACCGACTTCTTATCTATCAATTTTCGGGATCTATTTCTTTTCCTACATGAATCCAAAGGTGAACTCCGCATCCGCTTTCTTTGAGGAAACTTTCGTAGAATTTTAACTGTTCCGTGGTCTAAATCGTAAGAATTCACAGAATCAATAGTATATTTGGACAACACGTGTAATTGCTCTTCTTTGGCACATTTGTTAATCAAAGTTACGACAACAGTGCACCCAGTTTTTATATTGTGAATGTCTTTGTGGTTGTGGGCACAAAAATCCAAACAAGCGGTTACTCCAGAAAAAGGTTGAGTGTATGTATGACCAATGCGACACTCACTTGACACTGTATTCGTCGATGTTTGGTTTTCGAATGCTTCTGGCGCGATCGCTGCGTAAACAGGAGCAATTACTGTGGCCAGTGTTTGCAAGCCTTGTTCTAGTTCGGTTTCCTGCAAATTCATGGCATACTTTTTATAAATGTGTAATATGCTAATCACATTACTTCAGCTTGTTTTGAGAGTCTGAATTTTCTGATTTCATTGCTTCTCTTAAACTTGCATCCGTTATAAAACATACTCCATGAACAACCGAAAGAAAAACAAGAGCCCATAGTTCTAGGATCAACACCTTGACAGGCACAGGTTCGTCTGCATGTAAAAAATAAGAACTGGAAGTGAAAGGAGTCACTAAAACCTTTCGTTTAGCGCACATCTTCTGTCGGTGGTCAAGCCGAAATGAGCCGTCTTGTAAACAATCAAGTTGTAGAGTTGATCGGCAAAAGCGCCTGATATTCCATCCCAAACAACAATAGCAACAACAATATAAGCCAGTTTGCAATTATGACCTTTTCTATGTTTTACCAACGCAAGCAGCTTCTCACTATTACCAGAGCGCCTGATGACGCATTTGGCTACAGGGCAGCCTTCTTTAGATTTGCCTTCCTTCTCTGTTTCAACGATTCTCTCAATTCTTACCTGAGAAGCGTAGAAACCTGAACTGCAATGATTTGTAAGCAAAGAAAACAAAAAACTGATAACAAACCGAATTTTAAGAAGAGCAGTGATTTCGTGGATCGTTTGTCCGGAGCCTAACTGAGTATAGTCTGAAATATAAGCATTTAAATGATTCAAATGCAATACGCGAATCATGCGACCAATGTTTGAAAAATCATGCCGTTCAAGAGAAAAATTTTATTAAGATAAGTTTAATGCGAAGCAATAGATTTGTATAAACCTGAGAGTTATTTATTGTATACTATTACATTTGTATGAATTGTATTCGATAATTATAATTCGAGTAAATAATGTATGGCACAAATACTATAAAATCTCTTTGTGTAAAAAGTGTAAAATGAAAGAAACAAACGATTTGCAGTAGACAAACGATAGAACAAATAAACAGAGTTAATTGTCTTTAAATTACTTAAAACTACATTCGATGCGCTTCTGTACTTAAGGTACTTGCCATTCGCCATTCGATAAATGATCTATTAAAATAGTAATACTACTTTTCACTACTTTTGTGTCTCTTCGCTTCTCTAAAATAGGTTATATAATAAAAGGTCCCGTCATTAAGAATAGCATCTATACTCATAATCAATGATATTTACTTTGAAGATATCGTCAGCGATACTCGGTAATGCGAGAATAAAAATAATCTAACATTCTTTGCATAGACTTCTCTGCTTTCATTAAAGGCATCATTTCTTTCATCGGTTGAGAACCCGCAAAGCGGAAACTGTGCAATCGGTCACAACAGCATATGTGACATCGAAATGACGCTAACACTAAACAACTCAACTGTACACGCGATCCTGTTGCCAGCACTATTTACGTAAGACAAGTGAAACTACTCTTTGGTACAAAAACTAGTGAGAATCAGTGTAATCAATGGATATGCTACTCAGTGACACTTAATCGCAATGGCAAGCAACACGACCAGAACACAGTTCGCCAACTCGTAATTAATTCATTAAAAATATTTTCGTAGAAAAATGGTGAGCAAAGAGTTACACATTGAGTGTTTGGCACACGATTTCAATCCTCTGTGATCCGCATTCAAAAGATTCGTGAAACATGTGGCGCTCTTAGAAGAGACGTAACTTGCAACAAAGGTGCATTCGTCAATTCATTCCGTCATTCCATTCAATGGCATTAATTGGAGATTGAAGCCGGTAGAGTCGTCAAAGAAGGACTTCGACTGTTATACTCACGTTCAGTTCGTTCTTCAGACGTGCAATCCATGTTCTCGCAATTAACGTCAGTAAGTTCTACCTTACCGATAGATCCGTAAGAACAGCCTTTCATCCTTTCCCACCAGCCGTGTTCTCGAAAACTCGGCAACAAAAGAGAGACGGGAGGCAACACATTATTTGCGGGTACGGATACTTGAGATTCGTTCGTCAAAAATGGAGGCGCTGAGGACGACGAGGGAGGGTCACTTTTACTGTTCACGTAACTATTCAGATCTAACAATCCGAACGTAGAGTTTGTTGGCGAAGAATCGGCTTGGTTAATCGAACGACCACAATCTATGCCCATATAGTGACCCACCCCCGTCGTTGCTGGCAAGAATGACTTCGATGATTCTGATGCATTCCCAGGGACACTGGTCATTATCACAGTCTGGTTCCCGGAGGCGTAAAAACCGAAGTGTGTAGTAGGAGCAGGAAGCAGATACGTCGGCGAAGAAGGCATAGCTGATGAATAAGCGCTTGAACCAGGATTAAAGGTGTTGATAATATTTGTATATGTATTCATAGATGTGGTCGTATTCGATAAAAAAGGTTGCGACTGCTGATCTGGTGACTCTTCATTCATCGACGAATTTGTCGATGTATTAAGACCATTGCTAAGAGCCTCAGGTCCTCCCGCATTCGACTCTACCGATTTACTCCTGGCAGGAGATGTGGCACTTGATTGTGACTGAGTCTGAAATGATGGCACTTCTTGAGCAGAAGTATGTGACTGTGGAGTTTGAGGCAATGATGGAGATTGTGCTAACGGTGAATACTGTTGCTGACTTTGGTTTGTTGTGGTGTTTGAGGTACTGTACGACGTTAAATACTGAGCTGCATTTCCATTTGTATTTGGAGTTTGTTGTCCACCTTCACTCACAGAGTAACTCGGTTCTGACGGAGTATTACGTTCATAATGAGTATATGAGTTATAATTGAGACCATTGTGACCATCAATTGATGAAAACGGAGTACGTCTTTCAGATTTGTTTTCATTGCTGACAGGACCCTCTCCGTTGTTTTGTGTACTTTCAGAATCAGGTGAACCCCACGATAGCTGTCCGTAAGTTTCAGAATGAGTTCCAAGTCCAGACGCATTCATATAATGTGGACTAAGCGATGAATTGTTCGTTGACTGTTGCGACATAGGAAAATTTGCGCCTAAATTGTTCATTAGATTAATTTTTGAAAATAATTAATGCAAAAATACCTGTGAAATTAGACGCTGGTAATTGAGAAGCTGATGGTGTTGAGTAACCTGCACTCGACTGACCATTGCTATTTCCGAGTCCTTTATTATTTTGACGACTTTGTATCAAGGACTTCAATCGGTGATTCATCATTTGATGTCGATTGGCAGGATCGGGTGAATTGTTCGTCTCGTCAACGACAGCAATCGGAGGTCTTATTTCATTTGGACTTAGAATGTGACCGTTATAGGAACCACTTATCGAATGAGAATGGTAATTGTTGTATTGAGGTGTGGCTGATTGAGAAACATCACCAAAATGATTTAAATGGTTGTCCGACTTGGAACCATATTCTTGGTAGCTCTATCAATCGAAAGAAATAGAACGTTTGTAAATCATACACATAAAACGTTGAGAAAAGTGAGAAAACAGGAGTACTGCAACAGATGCTTGACAAAACTAACGCAACGATTGCTTTAGTTTGCATAATCAATTGGTAAACATTTCATTTCCGTTTCTGTTGTTGTTTATTTTTTTGGACAACCAAAAAGTTTTCATTCATTGTCGGATTACAATGATTACAATTGAAATATTTTGGTTGCGAGAGATTCGCTTTCAGACTCTTTCCCAGGTGACCGTCAAAGAGATGGAATCGCAAGCTTTACAGTAAGCAAAGAAAAGACCGAAAACTGGGAATCAACGAAAGAAAAGGTGCACTCATGCAAAGTAAAGCCTGTCCCCGACACGTATTATCAATGAATGCAATGAATGCTAAAAATGAATGGTAAATACACTGTGGAAGACTGTTCCTTTATGCAAAACTAAATTCAACAAAAGAAGAGACCATTTTTCTTCTTTGACTGCAACAAAGGAAAGCACGAGAATCTTGAGACCAGAGCTAGAAAATATCCTGGGTGCCTGTGTTGTCATTGATCCTATAAGGTTTACATTTATAGCGAGTGCTAACGAGAAACCAACTGTTCCCAGGACCTCAAATGCAACTCTGCCTCACCGTCTGTTCTCTATTCACTAAAATCGCCATTCGCTTCAATTTCCATATCCTAATTGTCACAAAAATGCCTCAACTTTTCGTTACTTGTTCATTTTAATCGGAAACAACAGCAATTGCCAAAATTTTATATTAAAAGAATGCTACACCTGAATTAACATTGAACGTAAATAATAAGTTGACCACACAGATTTTGTAAGCAACTTAGAAACTGAAATTCTCATAATTATCCATTGTTCGCTTTGAATCGGGCAACAGTCAAAATTAGTTTCGTCAAGAATATCGAATTTCTTTTCCTGTTCGCTGGAGAAACATTTGTCGAGTGCAACGAATATGCGCGCCACATGATTTCTGCTTGTTCTCTCATGAACACACGCACACACCAAAGAATATTCACAAAAAAGTGGTAAACAAGTGACACAAATGCCTGCGATTGCCGTTTTTAAAAACCGACAGCAACAAATAATCAGTGAGACAACGCAGGTTTCGCACCTTTCACCGCTTCTCATTTGCATACAACAAAAATAAAAAGCATGTTTACAAAACGTAATTGCAAATACACCCTGCGGCACGTGTACTTCGGGCACGTACATTCAACGATACTCGAGGGTCCGCATTTTTCAGTGCGTTCTGTTCATAGAGAAAGAAAGAAAATCGATGCAAAAAAATGGTCGCAACAGTAATCGTATAATTGTAGAGTAACAACAAGAGATACAATAGCAAAAAAAGAAAAACAGTTGTGCATAACAATTTTAACGCTAAGACACTAGTTTCGGAAAGAAGAGGGAGAAGCGATCACAATGCAAACAAATAGTTGAGTTTACAAGCAAAAATCAATAAATGTTTCTCGAACAAATCAAATGATGTAAAAGTGAAAACAAGTGTATTAAAGCGTGCGGAGCAGCAAGAAACAATGAGAGATCTGTAACGATCTCCAACGATATGTGCATTGATACTGCGTTGGGGAAGATGAGCAGAAAGAGTGAAAAAATGTCATAAATGAAAATGAATCGACCATTGAACGATTAACAGAGGCAACAAACAGCGGCAAACATCGTAGAAAAGAATCGATAGACGGCGATCGATTGAACAATAACAATTGTTTACGCGGATCTTGACGAGAACCGAGGATAAACATGTTCGCAGATAGCAGATCGTGTCTCACGACCCGATTACAGTCAGCTTATTGTTTATTGCTTTCGATTACATCGAAGCAATCATAATAATCATAATGATTAACGTCGAACGTTATTAGTGCAATGCTCAGACTTTTCTCTCAATGAACGTCTGCGGCACAGCTTCAACACAACAGTAATTATAAAGTGCATTCCCCTCGTTCCCCTCACGACAAACGTTGTCCAATGGTTGCAGCAATCAATTGTAATTAAGTTGGCAAGCGAACAATTATGGTAACGAACACTCGACAAAGCATCACATCAATACATTTCCGACAGAAAAGTCGACCAACATACACAACATGTACAGTTACACGTAAATAAGTGCGATGCGCTCGAGTCACTTGTTAACTGTATAACAATAACCGAGAAACAAAATCAATCTCGATTTCAACAATTTTGATTTACGGTGTCTGTGAAAGATGAACGGAAACACTGTTTATCGTTGCATAAGCAATCAAAATAAAAGAATTACGTGTACTTTACGTTAGTGAAGAAAATAAAAACGGAACAGTTTTCGACAACAATCAAAAGAAGCAGGTTTTTGATTAAATGCAGCTGTTATACTTTAAGAACCAACTGCCGTTAAAAATAAAGAAGAAATCTTTGTCGGTTTTCGACATTGGATCACATTTTAGAACCAAACATCTGCCATCCGTTTTCAGTGTGAAACGAGAACGGAGCCTCTTTTTTAGATACACTTTTTGGTTGGTTAAAGTTTTAATGTCCCTCTGCACTACAGTCACGATTGGATCCTCTACATTCCTCTCATCTCACCAATCGCCGCTTAACACTCTCATTTTTGTTGAAATTAGTAAAAACAAAGGTTTGCACTAACAGAGTTCAATTTCGACTGCAATTTCTAAATTATTACAAGCAAAAAATTGAAATATGTTTGCAACTGAGGACATACTATTTTCAAGACAATGGACATATTTTCATGTCTCTACTTTGTAACGTCACAAAACATGAAGCAAAAAGTGAAAAATATTGGTAAGTATTGCAAACAATCGGTTGTTGCATTTGAGCACGACTTCAACGAAGAACTCATTTATGTGTGAACACATTGTTAACGAGCGAAACACCTGGACTCGCATTTGACTGCTCGCAACTCTCGATTGGACACACTGTTGACAAGCATTGTTCGTCGACGAAACATTTTGCAGAACAGCACCGTCAAAGTAACACTGCAAATTTGTAAATCAGCAGTGAAGTGTGTGAACAACGCTTTGCACATAAAGCACACTGTAATAACGCAGCCATTTCAGAATATCTAAACAATGGCAACTTTTTGCAACCCAGAAAATTCATCTACAAAACCGAGAAGGTCAGCAACAAAAATGAACAGCATTCCATGAATTGATATAATCAGCATTAAATCGAAAGAAATAAGTGGTCAACACAATCAGAATGTGTTCTGGTTACCACACATGAGACCTCTTGGTGGTCATCAGAGTTTGAGACATATGCATGTTTAAACGGCTTTCGTAGATATGATGCGCGTTTGAAGACACGATGAGAGGAGAGGGTGACTGGTATCGCGTGCACCCTGCGAGTCGCCCCAACGTTATCCCCGCAATGGACGGCAACCGCAAAGATTTCACAGCGTAACAGGTGACTGACTGCCGCGAAAAGGTGGACATAATGCGGCAGTTAACAGTTATTTACGCTAAGTATGCGGGGTCCGTGTGTCGCGTGCCGTTAGCCTTTGTGAACACCAGAAACGAGCATCGCTACGTGTCAATCGAGTACTCACCCGCACTGCGACTCCCACTCCTGCGGAGGGTTCACCAATATACGCTCTTCCGTTACCGTTTAAAGCCACAGGTGCCGATCTGACACCTGTTCCATCAGCGGAAGCCGCATCCTTCGCAGTCATCGACGAAAGCGCTCCCGATGCGGCCGCGGCCGCTGCTGCTTGTGCCGCCTGAAACAGTTAATGCGTCACATTAATCGAAGCGTGATTCCAGTAATTTTTGAACCGTTTATCACTTGTATAACATATTGTCGCCACTCTCATTTACTAGAACGCATTGTTCGCAACGACCCGTGATTCACTGCACAGACACGGTTACTCCGCATCTTTCATTAATTCAAATTCATTTCAATTCCATTCAACACATTCACTCGCAACTCTTGTTTACTGGGATACTCTTGCGATGTATTAGCCAGCACTCTCCAAATATTCACTGTTTACAAATTTAAAAAACATTGTTATCATTTCAGCAGTGCCAGTTTTTCGTTTACAAACACTGAGCTTCACAAGCTAGCGTGTATCTCAATTTTCGTTTTCTTTTCTGTTGTGTAAAAGTAGTGAATACGAGTCGGAATGCGGTACCGCACCGCAAAAGATGCGATGAGTCGGTATCGTAGTGACGTCACTACTGCATTTGTGTGAAATGAGAAAAATGAAGTGAAAGCAGTTGAATGCTTGCAATGCTTGCTTAATGCTAATAATGCAATGAGTCATTCATGTTCGCGCGGACCGAACCATTATTGAGAGCAGTAATCGCGCACAGGAGCTATGGATGCACCGATGATGCAGCCATAGATCAACGATGAATGAATCCATGGCGTCTTTTAACTTTCATCAAACATTCTTTCACTTCTTTCGGTTCCAAAGATTTGCGTTCGCAAAGCTGCACGTCTTTTTCTTTCTTCAGCTTTCTTAGCACACAATTTGGATATTTTTAGCCTGTGCGTTCGCAACAGTTTTATAGCCCAACACTTCTACGCAAGAAAGAAGTGAACGCGCATTCGTGCCAAACGCAACCCCGTTGATCGCTGCCCCTGCAGTGACCATCTCAAGAGCCGCACCCGTCAATTGAGTGTCCGAGTGTAGCGATCTACACTCGGACAATCGTTGCAGTCAAATTAATATCAAACAATGCGTTCTATAGCGCCTAAACTATAGGCAATAATGTCCATCAGCGAAAACTTACCTCTCTGACTTTTTCTTTTTTGGTTTTCAATTGGTCACATTTTCGCATTTTGCAGATTTGATGGCTACGAACACTTTTGCATGGTCCACATTCACCACAGTTATCTTTCTTTAGACACCCGGGGCACTCTCCACATCGCTTTCGTTTCTTTTTTGTCACCTTTTCGCCGTTATTTACGTTTTCACTGGCATTTGTAGACTGTAGCATTGCCTGTCCAGCGACAGCTTGTTGGCCGACTACAACTGACTTGGTCTGATCCCAGTTCTCAACATTGGTAGGTTGCATCGGTTGAATGTGGTGAGGTGACGGAGGAAGTGGGCCCGCAGCTGGTATCTGATTCTGATAGTGTTCCGAGTGGTACATCGCTAACTGCGAATGTTGTGGGTGCGCGTTCTGTCCTCCGTTCGCGGCTCTAGTCGTTGTGGAAGACACTGAAGGCACTTGGAAAGAGTTCTCGAGCGTCACATGGCTTTCCGGAGTCGACGAGTCCGGCTCTGTTATTCCCGCGACCTTCACTTTCTCAACACCGTGAGTACTTAAAAAGCCGATCGGATGTCCAGGCGGGTGTCCACTTTGTTGTCCGTAAGCCGACGGGTACGCAACACCAGTTACCGTGGCAAACGGCACCGCGTGCTGCGCGTACACGGGCGCCCCGTAACCACCCAGCGACGCGGACACCGCCGGAATCGGAGGTACCGGTGTCAGCGTCTCGTACTTCGCGTCGCCAGGATTCGACATGTGAACTGCTCTCTGCAAACGCGACTCATACGGCTGAGAACGCTCTCCAGTCTCCACTGTTCTCTTGGTTCTCTGCACTCCTCGACGCCACTGCTCTCTGGGCGCGGCCACGGCGCGCCTGCGCTTTCCTACGACACATTCGCGGCAGCTACGTCCGAATGCGGCTTTGCACAAATAAAACAGAATGCAATGTTTACTACGCGATGACTTTAATGTAAAACTGCGTCAATGATCATTATTTTCACTTCATGTAAAAAACATGTCAATCGTTTGCGAAACCAAAAAGCTTAACAGTTCCAGCATCTCTGTCTCTATTATATGCATCTTTATCGTCACATGCGAAAGCGAGCAGGTATCTCTTTGGATGAAAAGCGACTGTGAAAGTTGGTGACTCTGTCGGAATGTCGGTCACTTTTTCTCCTGTTTCTACGTAACTTATATCAATCATAAGATCTTCGGAAGCAGAAGCAAGAAGTTGACCATCGTGACTGAAACTGATGGTTCTAGCAGGCCAATCGAGTCTGGAGATGGTTCGAATACACACCAAATGAGAAGCATCCCATAAAGAAACCATTGCATCTGCAGATCCGACTGCGAAGTATTTTCCAGTTGGGTCAAATTCGATACATATGCAGGTGGCAGGGTGAGCATTTAGAACGCATTGAGGTTCTAATGACGGATAGCTTAATATGTGCACGTGACCCTGACCTGAGGTCAGGAAAAATAAATCGTTATCATTGTTCCAACTAATCTCGTTCACTTCAAATTTAAAAGGTTGTTCTTTGCGCATCCGCAACGTCCTCGTATCAATAAATGTGACCAAATCTTCCTTATTTCCAACTGCAATCGTGTGCCCGTCTGGTGACCAGCAAATATTTATATTTTCACCCTTTGTGCCAATTGAGGCCATAGATTTGTTAGCACGAGCATCCCATACACGCACCGATTTATCGAGGGAAGCAGTTGCCAACAAATCTGCACTGAAAGGATGCCATGTCAGTTGATCTACGGAATCAGAGTGTCCTTTAAACGTATGTTCTTTGCTTAGACGATCCTTTTCCAGTTGAAATACAGACACGGTTTTGTCAAAGCTTCCAGAGGCGAGTCGACGTCCGTCACAGTTCCAGTCAACGGAGTGAACCTTCGACGAATGAGACTGGTAATCTTTGCAACGACTGTTTAATGCAAAGTGTTGCCTAAGCGCACTCAACGACATTTTCGCGCCGAGGGAACCTTTCTCAATAAAGCATTTGTTTACATGTTTTTTAAATTTACAAAATTTAATCGTGAACGTTCCCTGTAGTTTAATAGCTTGAGTGTTAGTAAAACTTTGATGTGGACAACAGAAGCGTTTTTGATGGACATTTAAGGAATATGTGTTTCCCTTCTTCAGAATCACTTAAACCTCACCGCCGTCACAAAGCAGAAATTAAATGTTTAAGATGAAAGATTTTTAAAGATTAAAGAAAAGAAAGTAATCAAATTTAATGTGTTGTAACTTATAATTGACCGAAATGGACAAACAATGTCATATCTAAGCTATATGTCCAAGGACTTCCAATTTCAATATTTAGAGTGCTAAAAACCAATAGATTGTTAATTTTCAGAGAAATTGTTGTTTTGCAAGTTGTTCATTGTCGCAACATCAGTGACACTACCCTTCGAAGTAAATACGACTTGTAATCGTGAGAGGTTATGATTGAAAGTTTCTAAGATTCGAATCCAGGATAGAACAGAGTCTCTGGAAGATGTACCTGTCGCACAAATTGCGAGTATGTTGCCCTCTGGTTGTTCATGAATTTTCTTTTGATGTGAAAGCACCTCTTTAGCAGATTTTCCTCCGTAAACGTTCAATCTCAAATCATACACGTCTAAGGGGTCGTCGTCATTTTCATGAACAAACTTTTCTTCACTGGAAGACGGAGAAGCACGCAACACAAAATAAGAAATTGACTTATATTTCAACCACACTGTAAACGGTCCATAAACATAAACAGCAGCCCTTTCCTTTAAGTTATTTAATATTTCTTTTTGAGACGGACTTTGAGACGATATAATCCATGTTTTGTCTATACAATCTTCTATTTTGTCAGTCTTGAACAAGATGACACATTAAGGATAACGCATATTGATATAAGCACTCACCGAAAAAGCGGTAATCTCGGCTTGTAAATCGAGAGACATTCGAGTTATTGCAATTTTTGCTAATTCAAATGCGTCGTTTGGAAGTGTTTCTGGCAACGGAAAAGGGCTAGCATTTTTCAATTTTGAAAACCAATAAATTTGTCGAGCTACTTTCCTCCAAACACGGGTTCTTTTGCCAAATATTGATATCACCAGTTTCTCCATTTCCCTATCAGGAATAACTCCGTTGTACTCCATTTCATCGAGTAATGTTATTGCACATTCTTGTTGTTTAGGATACATGACTGCCAATTCTTGAAAGTAGTTGTGTGTCCTCATTCTTCCTTTAGGAAAAATGTCCATCAATGCTTTGTATGTTTGTAAATCTCTGTGAACACCGAATTCTTTCATGCAGCGCATTGCCCCATAAATGAACTCCACGTGCGGTTGTCTCTTTCGGGTTGTTTCTTCAGTAAATTGATGAATAAGAGTCAGGAACGACTCTTTATCCTTATCTCGTTTATCGAAGTGCTTACTGACGGCCAGAACATCCTTGTGTAAAACATGCGCTTTCTCTTCTCTTTCGTTAGTTGCTTCTTGCTCTTTCGGTTGTGGTTCGCTTGTGCGACCCCAAAGACAACGTTTGCTTACTGAAAAGACAATAGTTTCTGTGGTGAAACGATGACATACTCTTTGGGTAAGCAACAAACACGGCAAAATGTTTCGTGCGAACATTTAAACATGTGTGTACTCCTAGTTCACCAGATGGAGACAATGAAAGTCGTCGATGTGTCTGTAATGAGAGTTACATTCATATGTGTTAAAAATTGAAGTCAAAAAAACTGACAGAAATGGACTCCGTTTCGTTGACCGTCGATCACAGAAGAAGGATGAGCGTGGATCACGTTATGCGACACGAAGATGTATCGAAACTAGTAGTTCTAGGAGAAGTGAGCGCTCTGCAAATAGCATTGCGTCGTACGTATCATTTGTCAAACGTGTATTTTCCATCAAAACGAAATTCAAGCAAAAGCGCACCAAATCCTCTTTCTACCAGTGATGTTACTATCGAAGCTGAAGATGACGATGATGACTTTCTGTATGACGTAAGCGGTTCGCATCAGTCTGGTGCATCACAGGCTACTTCTTCTGTAAATTCTATGTATTTCAGTCTGAAACAATTGAAAGAAAAACTCACAAAAAGTTACAACGTTTTCAATGATCCTTCTTATTTGAAACCATTTTGCGAGGTTATTAGGAACAAGGAAATAAGTGGACCAATTACTGGACTTGCACTACAATCTATTTTAAAGTTCTTAAATTATGGACTTATCGATTATTGCGAGGACACAGGAGCTGCACAATTAATTGGTGAATCGGTTACGAAAGCAAGATTTATTGGTACGGATACGAGTTCTGATGAAGTTGTTCTTTTACGTATTCTAAACGTTTTAAAAGAACTGATTGTTCGTGGTTTTAAGAAACTTTCTGATGAAACTGTTTGTGAAATCATGCAGTCTTGTTTTAGAATCACTTTCGAACCACGTCTAAGTGAATTATTGAGAAAGAATGCTGAACAAGCTTTAACGGACATGTGTAGAACGCTGTTTGCAATAATTGACACAGTAGAAGAAGAGATAAATTTGGAAGACATTCATACATTAAGGATTTCTTTTGGAGTCAAACAAGGACCTTTTGGTAAGAGAATTAAGAGTGGAAAAACTTTTGGTTCACCAGACCATTTGAAGTTAAGCGTTCAAAAGTCAAATAATAAATCAGTCGATGGGTCCCAAGATACAAGTTTAGTCGTTCCAAAATCTCCAACATACAGTCTTATCAGTATTTATGAACTAATGTGTTATCTAACGTCTTTGACGAAGTGTTCCAGTGATAACCAAAACAGTGATTTAGTGATTACAGTTGGTTTAAATCTTCTGATTATCGGTTTCGAAACTTCCATTCGTTTTATTGGTGAGAAAAGAAGCTTATTAGCTATCATTAAAGATGAACTGTGTTGGAATTTATTACAAGTAAGTATCATTCTAGCTCTACGTTTTTATAGCCGTTGTTTCTAGCTTTTACAACCAGACAAGCCACTTAATATATTCTCGCTGAGTATGCGATTATCGTTTATAATATTTACATCACTTCGATGCCATTTGAAATACCAACTTGAAGCGTTCATTGTGAAATTAATGGATATAATCAATACTGGTAATGCACCATTTGAGTACAGAGAAATTGCATTGGAATATTTGTATGGTTGTTTCCAACACATCAATTTCTTCGCTCACGAATTATTCATAAATTACGACAGTGACCCATATGCATCAAATTTACTCGAAGATGTTCTCCAACTACTGTCAAAGACCTGTTTTTCAACAGCTAATATTGGTGCAAACGCAACACCGAACCCAACTCAACATTTATTTTCTCCTATTCAGAAATGTTCGCTCAACGCGTTATTCGCTTCACTTAGAAGCTTGCAAAAAGCAGAATTAAGCAATGCAGGTTTGTTGAGAGCTTTTGATATAGATGTCTACGAATCACAAATTGACCAACATTTAAAAAATAAAACTGTTGTCTCACCGCCAAGTCCTGAACACGTTGATGTCGGAGTTATCAGACACAAAGATGAAAAGTCGAAAGTGGGTGTTACTGAACCTGAAATTACCACAGAAGTGGAAAAGGGTGACAGTCAACAAAGTGTGATTTCTTGTGAACGCGACAATTATCAACTGAAAACAAGCTTGAAATTATTTCCAAATACTTTAGAAGGCATACAGAAGCTAAAACAGCGCAAGCAACTTCTTTGGACAGCTTCAGAGCAATTCAATGCAAAGCCTTCGAAAGGA
>NCKV01000474.1:0-17468 GCA_003675905.2 Leptotrombidium deliense
TTATAAATTCTACATATAATAATAAATATACATTATTGGATGAAAAGTTATTTTCAACTTCTACTTACAGTGTCAAATCAATAATTATGCTTCGGAGTAACATTTGGTTTAAACATATAAGTACTTGAAACATATATATTCGTTTGAAATAATTGGCAAATTTCGAGTTCGACTTTGATTACTCGGCATTTATAAAAAAATGAAAATTGAATGAAAGTTGAAACAAGTGTTTCGAGAGCAATGAACGCTGTAAATGCAAGTCCGAATATAGTTGAGTTGGCGATCGTTAAATTTGTGGAAAAATGGATGAAAATAGACATCCGCAATATTAGTAAAGCTAGTTTACGTCAATACTCATCGTTCACAGCGAAATGATGAGTGATTCATTTGCTGTTTGAAGTAATGATATTCGGAATTTGGAAAAATTAGTCTTCAAGCAGAACATTCTTGTATGAAATTTGTGTTTCAATGAACACTTTTTATTATGTTTCATGTTTCGTCGCAAGTCTGGAATAAAAGCGCAGAAAAATAAGTTTATACAAACAATCAAATTAATCATAACGAAATGCTCCTCATAGAAGCAGCATCGCAGTATTGGGTGAATACCAATTGCTGCAGTAATAGAGTGCGGTTTCAGAGAAACAAATTTTGACATGCATTGAATGGAGAGAAAAACAAACAAGCAGAAACGTATTCAAACACAAATCACATTCAGACAGAAAACGAAACATTCTTCATGTCTCATCCATTTCGGCAGAACGTAACTAGAGATAATCACGTTTACTGGCTTATTCGATTATATTCTCAAATACTACGACGAGCAGTGCAATTTGCACCTGAAATTTTGGGAAGCGAAATAAATTCGACGTGAATATGATTAACGTTTATAACTGATAATTGATTCGTGTGAACAGACGATTGCGATTACATTTGTGCGTGCAATGAATACTTTACTTTGTCTCTCATCGTATCATTCATGCATCGATTGTGGCTGTAATCGCTTCTTCTCATTAATTACAGTTTACTCACAAAACAGCACATTTTCTTTGTTCACACAAAATTGATGATCCTTTCTATTCGCTCTCTTTAAGTTTTATATAATTTCTCGAAAACATGAGAGGCGTTTGTTTTAGCAGATGAGTAACGAATATGTTGTATCCAGGACGCTCACACGTTGGATCTGTCCGAATTCTTAACGGGAGATCGAAAAGTAAACATTTTCGCGTTAACGATGTTGGATCCCGGCGGACAACAGCTGCCGTATTCGACGCGAGATTTTCTCTCAGAACCTCGCAATGTGAAGGAAAAAAGGACACTCGAAGTAAGAACAAATCTTCATTACGCGACGACTTGTGCTCATTCAATTCGCAACAAACAAGCATACATCGCATTCGAATAGTGAATCCTTGGCGTAAATTCGTTAACTATCGTCGATTAACGGCACGACTCATTTCGCGCTGTTATTGCTTTCATACAAATAACATACTTCAAACGAGATGCAATGCTTTTCTTATTCGTATTTGTTTCAATTTCAGCTGCAAACAGCACTGCTTTATGATTCTGTTGATTTGTTCGGTAAAGCGATTCAACATTTGTACTCGAAGCAAACGGTCTTCAAACCATCGATGAGCTGCGAGTCTAAAGACCCGTGGGTTTTCGGAGAGTCTCTCATCAATATCATGAAAATGGTAAGAAAGAAGCTGTAAATAACAAAAGACTGCTTTTTTCAAACAACATTACTCTAAACGAAATGCAAAGAAATGCGAGCTCACATTTATCTGAGAGACGAGCGGAAAGCTTTCGCGCAACACTTTCAGACGTGGGGATTACATAATTGTATTTTTAACCCGAAAAGTTAGAATTGCTCTGGACTTAACTTACTGTCGCAGTGCATCGCATTAATGTTCATCTTTAACTTAATTATTGTATGTTTCGGCGAAAAGTCTCTTTCTATCTCTCTTACATTCTCTTTGAGCAAAATGCAACTACGTAAACTGCAACTTCGAGCGTTCTTCATTAAGTTCGCCTCGAAAAGTTTACTCAAACAAAAATCGACATCGCAACATATTTTACGAGGAATATATCTTCTTTATTGAAGCTGTAATTAGAGAAACAAATGCTTTTGTTTTGTTAATATCGAATAAATATTGCGACACAACAGACACATAACAAAAATATTATATTAATGTAAGCAATGTTACAATGTTGCAATGAAATGATCTTATTTATTAATGAACTTCTGAAAGGACTTCACCAAAGGATTGACAGGACCAATTCGATTTGATGAGTACGGACAAAGAAGTGATATTTTATTAGATGTGATCGAATTGAGAGACGATGGATTCATAAAGGTATTATGCGATAACAAGTGTCTTCGGAGGGATTTGAATGCCGACTGCTGTACACAGACCGCCTTTTGGAATACTTCTGGAATCACGACACTCAATGAGACAAAGATTGAAGACATCAAATCTTTATCCAACATCACGTTTAAAGTCGGCACCTGCATTGTAAGTACAATTCCATTCTTCTTTCATTTGCTTGTAACTAAAGAATTGTAAATTACAAAAAGAATCCGCCGTATGTCGATTACCGGCCAAACCATGAAGATTATGAGGGCATTGATCAGTATCAAGGCTTTTGCATCGACATTCTGAAGGCGATGCCTGAGTTTAAATTCGACATCATCATTCACGACACAAGTTCGAGATGTTCAAACGGAGGTTTCAAAAATGGTAGCTGGAGTGGTCTGATGAGAGAACTGCTCGAAAACAGAATTGATTTGGCGATCAATGACTTAACAATAACTCAGGAACGACGTAGCTGGGTCGACTTTACACAGCCGTTCATGAATTTAGGTCAGTTTAGTCAGTCATTTAAATTCCAGTGTAAAACGGCTCATTTGTTTAACAAACAGGAATTTCAATATTGATTAGAAAGCAGGAACCTCCACCAACTGATTACTTTTCATTTTTGGCTCCATTTTCTTTGGAAGTGTGGCTATATGTGTTGACAGCTTTTTTAGGAGTGAGTTTGTTGATGTACATTACTTCAAGAATTACTCCATATGAATGGGTCAGTTCACACATGTGTGAAACCGAACCTGAAGAGCTTGAAAATCAATTTTCTCTGGGAAACTGCCTTTGGTTTACTTTAGGTTCAATTATGCAACAGGGTTCTGATTTGGCACCGAGGTAATCATAAAACAGTTCACTTTTTAGTTGAAACCTTTCATAACGAAAATTGCAGAGCATTATCTACTCGCGCTTTGGCCAGCGTTTGGGGATTTTTCACTTTAATTATGGTTTCGTCTTACACCGCTAATCTCGCAGCAGTGTTGACCGTCTCAAGAATGGAAAGTCCAATCGCAAGTGCAGACGATTTAGTGAGACAAACAAAAATTACTTACGGATGTTTGCAAGGAATGTCTACTTGCAAATTCTTCGAGGTTTGTGTAACGTCTGCGGTTTTCGATTTCATTCATAAACGAGAAATTCATTCAATTGCAGAAATCAAATCATTCGACTTATCAGCGAATGTGGAGTGCGATGGAATCAAATCCAGGCGTATTCGTGAAAGGAAATGATGAGGGAATCGATAGAACATTAAAAGGAAATTATGCATTTCTTATGGAATCGTCTTCCATTGAATTTAACATGGCAAAATACTGCAATCTCACTCAAGTCGGAGGTCTTCTCGATCAAAAGGGTTATGGAATAGCATTTCCGCCCAATTCACCTTATAGAGCAGTTTTCTCGAATCGTGTCATCGGTCTGCAAGAATCAGGAAAACTAGACGAGCTCAAGAAATTGTGGTGGGTTGAAAATGTCACTCCAGTGGGTGGCGTAAAATGTGTTCATCACAAAAAAGCTGATGCAGTAGCAGCACTGAAAATCGGTGATGTTGGCGGTGTTTTCTTAGTCCTTTTAGTTGGAACAGGTTTTGGATGCCTTTTAGTAATTCTCGAATTTATATGGAAAACTAAGAAAGTTGCTCGTCATCAGAGAGTAAGTAACTGGACGACACTTCGCAATTTTTGCTCTTTACTAATCATTGCTCATTAAATTGATTGCAAATAGTTACGACTGGAAAGACGAAGATTACTTAGGTTCGAGAAACATGCCTCTTCCGCTCGCCTTGAAACTGTGATCTAACAATTTATAACCTTTAACCCAACACACAGACAGGTAGCCTTGCACACTAACATTCAACTTTTGTCAAGAAAGGAAATAACGGACACTTTGTTTGACAGGAACACGCTGCCAGAATGTTAGCTGACGAGATTAAAAGAGTTTGCAAAGTGCAGGGTGGAAAACGGGAACTATTACAGCGCCAAAAATCTTCTAATTCTGTGGAAAGTGTGGGAAATGAATCCGCTTCCAGAAACAATAATCTCAACGAAAGAGTTGGTCAGTCTTTAATGATCGGTGCTCCACCTTTAGACTCTGCAGAAGACTGACCGTCGCGTCAATTGTTTGATATCGAAATCATAATCAACATTATTACAGCAAATTTCTAATGGATATTTTTAAAAGTTTAACAGCCTATTCGATGGCATACATTATGTAACGGAAAATACTAAACTTTGTAATCAACGATATGTCTGCCAAACAACATTTTCAAGTGCCTATACATATCGTTGCTATTATTGCTCAATTCATTAAAGTTGCCCTGTAGTAGCCGAAAGTGCTTCTTTGCGCTCTTCTTCCAATTCTTGGCCAGTAATTCGTAGCTTATCTTTCGCAAAGTCATCCAATGCTAATCCGTCCACAATTTTCCACTGCTTTGATTTCGGACAAACGGTGCAAGGAAAACTGAATATAACATCTTTCGGAGCTCCGTAATGCGTTCCATCGGACATTACTCCCATAGACACATAACTGCTACCAGTACCATTCCACCAGTCATGCATGTGATCAGCAGCAGCTTTAGCAGCAGACATCGCTGATGATAATTTTCTAGCTGCAATAACAGCAGCACCTCTTTTCTGCACAAGACTAATCATGTCTGGATCATGCTTTGTAAAGGGAAGCTTCGTTCCATTGCAGACAGCGTTACTCACATCTGGAAATTGAGTAGAGCTATGATTTCCCCAAATAATAACGTTTTGCACGTCTTTCACAGCAACTTTGTGCTTCGCAGCCACTTGTGCAGAGGCTCTGTTTTGATCCAATCGAGTCATCGCTGTGAAGTTTTCCGGTGGAATTTTGGGTGCCGCAAACTTTGAGCAAATCAGAGCATTTGTGTTCGCAGGATTGCCAACAACCAAAACTTTGACATCTGGGCTTGAATGTGCTGCTAAAGCTTTTCCTTGAGAAGCAAAAATTTTTACATTCGCCGCAAGCAAATCTTTCCTTTCCATTCCTTCTCTTCGCGGCATTGAACCAACCAAAAAGGCGACGTCAATATCTTTGAACGCAGTGGCTTCATCGGTTGTCGGTATGATTTCGTGCAGTAAAGGAAAAGCACAATCCATAATTTCCATAACGACGCCATCAAGGACAGTGGACATTTGCGGGATGTCCAGTAAGATTAGTGTCACTGGCTGATTTTTGCCGAATACATCTCCTCTCGCAACGATCGGGATTAAGGAGTACGCGATTTGACCCGCAGCTCCTGTGATCAAAACCTTTATCGACGAACTCATATTGCTCTCTATGTTTCACTGAACAATGATTGTTACTTTAAAGACAGAAAAAATAAATCAAAGTGACGGAAAAGTCTGCGGAAAAATACGACTAAATTATTCGTTCAATCGCGTAAACGTCACGAAAGGTCGTTGTCGAAAGCAGCTTGTCAGGGAGAGTGCGTGAATAATTAAAGAGCATATCACCACTTTTAAGTATTTCATTGTTGCACGCTATTTTTATTGCTTGCAATTATTTTGACAAAGTACCACATAAATTTTTACCTCAAAGTTTGAGTGCGACAATATCTTCTTTCTTTTTCGCTTTAAAAACAACAGTTGACGCACTGACTAATCGTTCCCTTTCAAAGTGTTGACACGTGATTTTGACACCGGCAAAAATTGTTGTGAAGATTGCAATATTTACAGTATTGTTATACTTGTCGCTGATTTCGAAACTCTCAGATCAACAGTCGTTCTTATCTAAAGGTTACACGTGAGTATTTTTCCTGTAAATAATCAACTAAACCGCAATCAATTGTGAATGTTTAGCAGCGTTTTCTACTTTTTATTCTTTTACAAGTTTGCAAATCAATTGAAAAAGGTGTAAAGTACAAAATGTAAACTAAAACAATCTGAAAACAACAACGACTGAAAAGGACTTGTGCTTTATACTTAGAATAATTTACCCTTTAAGCGTTCTGCTTCTTGCTGCTCTTTTTCTTTTACGGAAATATCGAGATCTTGGATTAACTTTAAGACAGCTCTTTCCATTGATTTATCTAATTGCACTACTTTTTCAAAATCCTTTTTAGCGTCTTCAATGTTCCAAACGTTGCAGTGCGCTTTCGCTCTCCTGAAGTAAGCTTTTACGTTGTTAGCATCTCTGTTTATTACCTCTGTCGAGTGTTCTATGGCTGAATAGAAATTTCCGAGCAAAAATTGGCATTGTGAATAATTTGAAAGAAAAGGAACTTTCATAAGATCGTAGTTATTCCACTCTTCATCGTGCGGCTTTTCTTTTGACATTAACTGATCAATTATTGCAATTGCTTTTCCATATTTTGCACTGGCTTCTTCGTATTTCTTCTCGTTATACAGTTTATTGCCTGACTCTCGAAGTCTAGGAATTGAGTCAATTTTTTCATTATCTTCCATTTGCCAGATTTCTTTTTCATACTCTTCTGGATTCTCTACTTTCAGTAATTCAACGATTAGTTGCAGGTCACATGGATTTTCGGTAAGCTCATCGAGATCAGCAAAATTAGTTTTGTTCGCTGTGAGACCACAGCATCGATGTGTTGGCTGAATTTCTTCCTCTGTGTCACTTTTTGGCTGCGCAAATTTTCTGTACGCCTGAGACATGATAGGATAATTTTGCAGCAGACTTTTGTGAATGTGAAATTTTGATATTTCGTTAACTCTCATACTTTTTATGCACTCCTCTAAAACCGGTAATTTAAACTCTCTGTCTATAAGTAATTCCATAGGTTTCTTTAATTTTTTACTGTCATCAATTATTATTTCATCTCCAGTTTCGCTCGTTTTAATAGTTTTGAAGTGAAATGTGGCCTGAAATTAAAATTTTTTTAAATTTTCTAAATTAATAATTTTGATTAATACTTTGGTGCCTTTAGTGAACCTTGGAATTTCGCCTTTTCCAGGAGAAAGAATAACTCGTGGTTTAAGTTCTGAAGACATCTGCGTAGCAATGAACATCGTTAGAAATACTGTTGAAAGTTTTGAAGAAAATGAATTTGGAAATGTAAAACAAAATTTGGATTCTTTATGCGATTCGTTACGTGAAGAGAATTATAGGCAAAGTTTAACCAAAGCTGACTTCGAATGCTTTAATCAAATACTAAATAAATTAAGCGATCGTGAACAAACTGATGATACAGTGTCTGTTGCAACTAAATTATTTCGAGTACTCAGGAATTCGTCTGTCAACTGCCCAAGCAATCAAAACAATATAGTAAAGTAAGGTTAAAGTGTTTTTGAATCATTATTATATTTAATATTTAGTTGCGATCTTGTGGCGAATGTTTTGTCAATATTGCGTAAAAGTCTTCAATTAATTCATAACGAGACGAATAATAGAAACGACTTTTTACAGTGTGTTAAGTGCGCTCTTCAAGTCTGCGGCAATGTTGCAACCGGTGAAGATTGCAACTTTGACAGAAAAAGAGTTGTGTGGAAAACATTGACATATCCGACTGTAAAGTACGTTACTACACTTTCTCAATTGAATAAACCAACTTTTTGTTGTAATTTGAAATAGTGAATTACTGGAATTGGGTGACAGCTCAGTTTTTGCCTTAACATCAATGGTTACGTATAATTGTCTAACAGATACTATTATTGCTGAAGAATGTTATGGTACTGACTTCTTTCGTGTATTAAATAGTTTATTAAACAACATAGCAGATGAAGATTCTCCATCCGAGTGGAGGTCAGTTAAGTCATAAGTTTCTGACTAAAAACTTTAACAGCTTTCTTTAAGTTTGCTCACTGTTCATACTTTTCTGAGGCAAGAGAACGTATTATCTTCTGTCTACTATAAACTAAACCAAAAATCAAGGTAATCACCCACTTTTAATCAAAAAATATAACAGTGCGAATACAGACTCGTTTTGCTGGACATAATGTGCGAGGAAATGAAAAAATTGAATTCTTTATCATCAGCAGATAACTTAATTTCGCAATCAAACATTGAGTCACTTTCAAAACTGCTCATATTGAACATGACCGATGTTTTTAAGTTAACTTGCAATGAGCAAAATGTGCCGATTGCGGCAAATACCTTTAATCCACTCGAAGTGATAAAATTGTTGACTGTTGTCTGTGAAGCGACTTCAAATCAGCGTTTTGTCAATTATTTTCGTGAAAAAACACTTGTGGAAGCCATAATTGGTAAGCATCACTAACATCAATTTGTTGCACTTTTCCGTTTGTTGACAATTTTATGGTAGATACGCTGAAAAGTCTCCATCTTCTGGCAGAGAATGAACCTTCTGATTGCACTGCACTTTTCAAGTGTATTCCTCCTTTACGCAAAAATGACTCAATGACTGATGAAGAAATCGAATTATCTCCTTTTTATGGGTTTAAGCGGGATTTGGTGCGTCTCATCGCTAATTTGGCGTTTCAATGTTCTCAAGTGCAGAATTGGGTAATAAATTTAATTTTGTCTATTCCCAATCTCGTAATGTTCAGCGATGATTGAATTTGCAATTTTATCTGTAATTTAATCATTCTTTTTTCAACTTTTAAGGTCAGAGAAATGGAAGGAATCCCGGTTATATTGGATTTGTGTCGTCTGGATGCTCGTAATCCTTGTATCCTTCTCATGTATCAATTTACATCCGTGTTATGAATGTTTGTTGCGCAATGTTGTGTTGTGAGTTGAATTTCAAAAGTTTTCAAAGTTCATTGCGAACATGGAACGTTTCGTGTTCCGTAAGCGTTTATCATTTGTTTATGTTTTGTGTGATTTATGAAGGAACAATGTTTAACAATCCTTAACAATTCTTAATGACTTGAATTACAGACATAACGCAGTGGTGCATTTTCGCCATTCGAAATTTACTGGAAAACAATTGTGAAAATCAATCAATTATTGCAAGTATGGAGAGAAATGGTTGTTTGAGTGATTCTAGCTTATTGAATGAACTCGGTTTCGAAATAATTGACGGTAAAATTACTAGTCAGCGGAAAAAATGATCGATTGTCGTTTTTTCCCAATCATTTTGAAACGTAAAAGCAGCAATCAATGTTTCATTATTTTATAGACTTTTCAATTGAGTTGTTCAAAAAGACAAAAGTCTGCAATTCACAGTCTATTCAATAAAATGTTCATTAAAGCGCGAAACAATTTTCGTGTCTCAAAATAGTTAATGGTTCTTCACTGCTGACTATTCCTTTATTGTTTCGAAAACAAACGATGTTTCGTCGCTTTTTCTCTTGCGATGATCATCGAACTTGAAAGCAGTAGATTAAACGTTGCACGCCTACAACTGGCGATCATTTCATCACCTTTCGATAACTTGTGTCCGCAATTAGATCACTGCATTTGTGAAACATTGCATTTGGAATGCGCATGAAAAATAAAAAACAAGGAATGCGCAATAATTCTTTGCGTTAAAAGACATCGAATGCGTTGAATTCGATAGAACTTGTTTCGAAAGCAATTAACTGCATTCGCGTCGTTTTATTACACAAAAACGCCATACACAAGACGTGTATTTGTAAACACGATTCTTCAATTCTAATTCTTTTCTTACTCATTTTGTGTGCAATTGATTCTTGTCTACACAAGTAAACTTCAATTAAGCAGTGGCAATGTGAACATTTACATGTACTTTTTACTCCTGAAAGCGAATGATGTAACGTGGGTAATTGTAGGCGTTGAAAAGACAATAATTGATGCTGCAAACAGCACATTTCACGCAGTAAACACTTTTTACACGACTGCTCCTCAATTATTGTCACTTTTGATTTGTGAAAACCGCAGAAAAAAGTGATGCTTCGAAGATTTTTTGTTTCTTTCGTAAACGTTTTTGGCTTTTTTTCTTTTCGCCGCAAATGTTGTTTCAAAATTAGTGCACAAAGTTTTAGAGAGCATGTATTATATACTCACCAGAAATTAATAAAGTCAATGTAATTTGCATTAATTAATGAAAGTAAACATGTTTTCTTATTTCATTCGATTTGCATTTGTATGAATATACCGAAACATCAAAAACCATAAAAGTACATTAAGTACGTTTGGTTATCTCAAGAAAGTTATAAAAATGGATTTCGGAATCTAAAATTTTGAAGTTAATAAAAAACTGCAATAAAACAGAGTTCAAAAATTCCAAATTTTTCTTATTTAAGGCGCACATTTTTTGAAGGATTTATGAATACACTTTTCTTGCGAATTAAACAACCTTTACATGGATATACAGCCTTAGAATTAATAATATGTGAATTTGCGTCACTTGATAAAAATGTTTCCGAATGGGCATCAGAACACATGATTAATTCTTAAAGACAAACTACACAGGTACACAGGTTTCTTACTTTCGAACCTTTCAATTTTGAAATAATAAAAGCAAAGCAAATCAAGCAGAAGGAACATGTACTACAATAAACAGAATGCTAACCTTAAAATGCACTGACTTATTTTGAAGGAAGGCGAAGTTTTGTAGTCATTCCTTTGATACAAATGTTGTCTCATTAATTACCCGATTAATGCTTGTGCATATGTCAGTTAGAACATAGCGACAAATTAATCGATTTTTGGATCACAACAAATTGTAGAAACTTCAAAACTCATTTTGAAGAGTTTAATATTTTACATCTTTGTTACGTGATTGTGTATTATGTAATTATGTCGGTTATCTCGAAATTATGTCATGTGCGGCAGTTTTCAAACAGAATATTGTGGGCACAAAATTATCGTAGAATATTGTAAAATTCATTGCATGAATAAATTTGCAAATGTAAGTAAATACGTTTTTACGAGCATTAAGTCACTGCAATGAATTTTAATGTTCCCCAAATGAAATTTTGATTATTATTATTCTCCAATAGGCTATTTAAGTAGCATGACATTTTTATAAATTTCTTGCTCATTTAATTTTTGAATTTTGTATCCTGTACACATAAATTTACCTTTTAATTGTTTAAATGTCAAATTAAAAATTTTTAAACTTGAGAATTTCAAGTTTTGGCGAAGTGTGTACGGAGCGAGTCGGTCACTTAATTTTGAATTCGTTCACGCAATCGAATTTAACAATGACCCGTATCCTCGATTACCTCTCATTAAATAATAATTAAAGTGGTGTCGTTTTAAAAAAATTGTTTGCAAAAATTTTTTTACTTTACGTTTTGCCGACGATCGCATCGCACGCTGTGTGTTTAATCAATTACGCGTAGCAGTGTCGTGTGATTTGTTCATTAATTCATGAATAATCAACAAATTAATGTGGTTAATCGTTGGCGAGCAGCAAGCGAGCATCACGAAACATTTTACATTGCCTAATGGACATGATTTCATTTGTGCACATTTATTCGACTGGAAATTAATTCAAATGTTAAATTTGACATCGAATGCATCGATTAAATCGCAGATACGCAGTTTGTTTGTGGGCAATTCGTGTGTGAAAGAAACGGAGTGTCGATACAACAAATGTCTGTAAAGTGAAGCGAAAGCAGCGTGAAACGGCAGCGAATGTCCAATTTGTGCATTTGCAATGTTCGAAAAGCAGAAGAACACCCTTTTGCAGAAAGCAAGTTTTTAGATCATTTATCTGCAGTCGAGGCGTACCTTTGCGTTTGCTTCTTTACGAGCAAAGTTAATATTGTTTTCAACACTTGAGGAGCATCTTTCAAAATGAGAACAACATTCGATTTTTACCCGTGTACTCACAACTAATTCAGTAATTCATTGTTTTCCTTCAAACGTTTTGCGTGTGTCAAAAAGTTCTTTAACTATCGCATATTTCAAGTTCAGTGATGTGTTCCTCAACTTTCGCCGCATTTTTCGCTAGAAATGCGTCTTTTCATTCTTTTATATTTACACTCTAGAAAAGTTTGTCGCGGAAATTATAGGTTTTTAACATTGAAAACTGTGTTTTGTGATATTCGTGCGCAGTAAGTAACTTTTTTCAACATTTTTGTAAGAAAAAGTACTTTTTTGCGTAAAAATTGTGTTCGATTAGAAAAAGTTTGATAAAAGAAATGCAAATGCAAAGCATGTTTAAGTGCTTCAATTCGGTTATTGTCTGTCCACTGGTTTGCATTCAAGCTTAAAATGCATTCGAGTCGAGGGCTTTTTAAGTGCATCTATTTAGAATGCGAATTGTTAAAGTTGAGCACAAAATTGGTTCTCCTGTTACCGATCACCGTATTGGTCGTGTTTCGAAATCTGATTATTTACACGACTCTGTTTTGTAACTTTATTTCAGCTGTTTTCTATTTCACGATGCATGTCAGAAATGAAATTGAAATTTAGTGAAAAAGGGTCTCTCAATGAAATTATTCTCAACTGGTTTCTTCATGTTACATTTGTATTGCTTTCAAGTGTTTGATGAAAATTGTTAATAATCGAACATTCTTTATTCCATATCCCAGTGGTGATGCTGTGAGTGACGACAGAATGTTGAGATCTGATTACGGAGACCATTTCGTTCCTCTGAGATTGCAAAATGTCACCAAACTTTTCGAGTGAACAACAGAATCGTTGCGTTCACCAAATTTCGCTGCTGTTCGCTTTAATTGTTCTCTTATCGCTGTTGAGGTGAGTTTTAATTACTTTTTTCAATTAATTTTTACTTGAATTGGCTCTCTCCGCGGAATTGCAACTCGAATCATTGAAATCCTGTAATTAAGGCGTTAAACTCTGTCTCATTAATTCGCTTGTGTATATACTGCAATTACAGTGATTCCTTTTTTCTCATTAAAAAATCTCGTTTCTTTTAAAATTGTGATAAAATAGAAAATGCCGAAACACAGAACATGAACATCACTTCGCAATTCTAATTCTCGCCTAATTTGAAAACACTGTTTGTTGATGTATCGCTTTAATAACACACTTGCAAATTATTTACGAGCTTTTGTATGTGCTCCATGCACTCTACTCAGCAATTGATACACATTTGTTTTTTTGTGTTAAAAAGCGATTCGTGATCTTCTCATTGATTAAAGTACTTACATGCATACACTGTGCATACTGTATAATGTACATGTATATGTACGTTCTCGACAGAGTGATTTGAGTAAAAGAGTTGTGTCTTCACGCAAATTATATTACGAAAATTGTGCATAATTATTTACTTGACTTGCACTTATATTTTTCTTCCCAAAACTGATTTATTGCTCAATAAATTCGGAGGTTTCATTAAAGCAGCCAAATATTCATAACTCAAAATATGCACTGCTTAACTATGCAAGTCCGTTACATTGATTACAGAGTATGTAAAACGTTGCGCGTTATAATTAAATAGCGTTCAATTAAAAATATGAGAAGCAGGTGTATTGATTAATAATACAATATTATTTTTGTTTCACATTGTTCAACTTTTTTTGATTAGCAGTTGCATGAAATATCTAACTTCAATTCCGTGACTCAAATTCAGTGGTTATTTGAAAAATGCATTTTTTGTTCGCATTCTTTGCGTTAATTGCTTTTGTTTTATTTTTACACAGTTTTGAGAGCTTTTTAATCACATTTAACACACATTGAAGTTGACAGAAGTGAATGAAAAGTTGAATGTGTTGCATATGCGAACATACACAGTGTTTATTTTCAAGCATTTTGTTAAATACTTATAACATGAATCTCGCATCTCGAATCTTTTTGATCTGAAGTTGAAGAAATGTGACCACATTCTGAAATGAGCGGGTTGAATGGCGTGTCAGATAAAAATTGTGCAAATTAATTATACAACGAACGTTCATAAGCGGTGAACTGAGAGAGACACCAAATTTTTATCAAATAAGCCTTTGACTATTTTACCGTCAGCATTCGCTCTAAATTATACCCTCTGTAAACGCTGCAGAGAGTTGAATATTTTGCTATGTGATTTATTTAACAGTTGCAATTAGCATGTTACGCGAACGTGAATTGTTTTGTTGATGAATTTTTTGCTTAAATTAATGAAGTACTCGAGAATGGAATATAATCGAGTATGTTAATTAGATACCATTAAGCAGTTTTAAGAATCAATGTATTGTTCAGATGGAAACATGTTCGCCAAATGTCATTTTTTCAAGTGAAAGTTGCATGATACGAACGAACTCGAGTCTCGAGTCTCGAGTCTCGAGCTGCCGTTTCGGTGGCCGTGATTTGAATAATTATTGAAACAGAAACGCAGCGGTTTCGAATGCATTTAATTATTCTCAATTAAAACGATGCTTCGACAATTTCGTGTGCCTCTAATAACTCCTTAAAAATTTCATAAATTTAAAATTAATGGTTATGGAATCAACACCTGTTTGTTTTTTGTGTCGTACATAAATTCCGCTGAGACACTATTAAGTTGTTGGTTGCAGCAACGAAGAAAGTGAAAGAAAGTTGAAAAGCATTTTCGTGCGTTGACGTTGATTACGATACATTGAAAATAAATATATTGAAAAGATTGCAGAAGCAATCATTTGTGCCTGCGATTACAAACATTTTCGTAATTCTCTGCTTTCAACAGCGATCACTGCAACTCTTCTTCTGCTGCTGCAATTGCCTCATTCGTTTAAATTGTGCTGAATTCTTATAATTTTTTATATGACTCTCGTAAAAAATTACACAAAATTACACGCATTTCTCGTTAGCAGCTAATTTGAACTGCAAACTTTGTCAGATTAACTTTTCACTCGAGTATTTCTTTTATTTTCTTTTTTTGAAAAATTGAATGCAAACAAACAAACTGCAACCACAGCTTTCAGTGAGCAATAATAACGAACTACTAACTTGCCTCTGGTTGCTGCAATTTATGGCTTTATTTACCCGAATACTAATAAAAACGATTTGTTGTGCTGATAGTGACATGTCGCGAGTGGCGGCGTTCAGTGCACACGTAATTTGCAACAAGATTCCAGGACTGACCTCTTCGCAGCGCTTACTTTGCATTTCGCGACCGAATGCGATGGTTGCTATCGGAGAAGGAGTGAAACTGGCGCACCAAGAGTGCCAACGACAATTTCGAAATCATCGTTGGAATTGCAGCAGCATCGCACACAGTAACCTCTTCGGGCACATAATCGCTGTCGGTGAGTATTCGTTTCTTTGCCTCATCAATCAAAACAAAATCTTACCAATTTTGACAATCGATACGACTTCAAACGCCCGAAAGGCATCATTTTCATTTTTAATCGTCCGATCTGATTTCGATCGGGAACGCGATGCACTTATTGTTGCAGCCAAACTATTTACTTGACGTTTCAATAAGAAAATGCTTTTTTCTACGCTTTTCTGCATACTAGTTCATGTTACTTAACAATGAAATATTAATAATTTGCAATTGAAAACAGCGAATGCGGTTTCGGTGTTGAGAGATGAAACACGAATATTAATTTATAATGCTTTTGCTGCTTCCTATTTTTGTTTTGAATGCAATCAAAATATGAATTTGAAGTTTGCAGCGAAGCCTCGAGCAACTCGCAGAATATTGAAATTTTCGCAGAAAATCGTTTGTCTTCAAATGCAATTCTTGTATAATTATAATAGTTAAAGCGTATTTTGCGAACAATAAACTTATTTGTTGACAATTAAATGGTTGGACAAAAGAGGCCACCAAACAAGTGGCCACCGACGAGTCTTTGGTAAGACGGACATTAATCACATTCGAGGTACTACTGAAACTCATTACAGTATGTTAATGTCTTCTACGCTGCTGATTATTGACTATTTTGAGTAAATTTGCTATTTCTCTCTCGGATGCTTCGCGAAGAACAAGTTCTCACAAAACGAAAACACATTCTTGTTCAGGCAGACTTTCTCCGAGAAATGTCATATTCACAATTAATTTGAGCACTTTTTGCCAAAAGAAAAAGACAACGAATGCAGCTTGCACAAGCAGCGATGCTTCTTGTTGCACAAGCATTCATTCCGTATTTTATTCTTAATTGCAATGCATTAAAACACGAATTCATCGAATTCATCTCACGGCTGATCACGATTCGCAGGCAATTCAATGTACACACACTAAATTAATTCACTTTCAAGCTGAAAACAAATTCATTTTCATAAATAATAAGTGCTTCAGCTCGCTTCTTGTTTCATAATTTCAATTACGAATTTCGGAGCCGCAAAAAATGATTAACAAATGGCACGTTTCGAGATCGCTTCAGCCTTTTAATCATTCGCCTCAACATTGCGCGTTCAATAATTCAAACGCGAAAAATATTTTTATAAACATTCACTGGCAGACTCACTTAAATGATACGCACATTAATTTCCGAATATTAAACGACACAACACAAACATCTGCATTCAACTCCATGCCAGATCTGCGAGAAAGTGCATTTTTCACTTTTTTGCTACTTTTCATGCTTATTTTGTACACTAAAAAATTGGCTCTTAAAAAAGCCAGAGATGAATGTTAACAATTTTCAAACGTGTAATAATCCGTTGTGCGGAATAAATTGCGAATGAATGCCGAACGCGAACATTGAGATCAGATAACGAACACTTCTCTTCTCTGTCTTCGAGATGCAACACGCGAATCATTTGCAATCAAAATTTATTTACATATTGCATGCATTATACATTTTGTAACATTTCGATTCGTTTCGCAGTCGCTTCAAACACGGAAAGCGAAGCGAAACAATGCATATTTATTTCATTTTATTTCATTTCTGTACGCAATATGCGCGTGAAATTAATACCGAGTAATAACCGACAATTGCCTGCTTTCATATTCCTTGTAATGTATATAATCTTTGAGAAAGACGGTGAATTTAAGCATTCACTTATTCGCTGTGTGTGTGTGTACATATCAGCATCGACGTTTGAATAAAAAATGTATAGGAGAGCGAAGTGAAGTGAATGTAATTACAGTATTTCAGGTGCATAAATGGGGTCCAAAATTTTAATGTCGAATTGCAAATTTATTACACAACATTAAAAGCAGAACATGGACGCTTTCGGAACGTTAAACAAGGCTTTATTGACTTTTAATTACTGCAATGAGCATAACTGAGTTTGGTAAATATATTCTCGGCAGTAAATAATATTTTAGCGCACAGTTTGTTCTGGTAAAATGACTAATTTTATATTTGTTTTTTAATATTGCATATTACATTTTATGAATATCAACTCATTAAAAAGGGGTAATTCATATTTTTTCAAAATTTTAGCTAC
>NCKV01000475.1:0-17450 GCA_003675905.2 Leptotrombidium deliense
GTTTCATAACGCTCGAAGCTTTACGTTTACCTGTTTAAGTTTCTGTAAGTTGAGTTTTTTTTTGCTGTTGTACACAGTTTGCACCCCTGAAAATAAAGAACAGGTGTATTAAAGATGAAACAGATGTACAATAGTGACATTTTATTCGCCAAACTAGCTTTGTGTTACAAGTTTCACTGTAGAAAGCTTGGGAAAAATAACGATCAGTTGAATAAATTCAAAAATTTCTACAATATTATGAAACTGACGCTATCTTCAAAGTAAGGTTCTAAAACGGCCTTTTCATACTTGTAGACGCTTCCTATTGGCTTGACTGGCGTCAGGTTTAAGCGGCTAGCCTGCGTGTAAATATGTGACATCTTATAAGAAGCGTAAACATTAATAAATTGCTTTTCGTCTGTTTATTGAGTACTTTTCTTCTCTAGATGATATAATTTTTGTTACACATAGTTGGATCGTTGCTTTAAACATGCTCTGACTGCGTAGTATGTTTCAGGTTCTTGGGTCGAAGTGAACACTGGCGACGACAGAACAGTACGACAAACGCCAACACATACAAGTGCAGGACTACAATACAGGAGTTTGTTGCCGTTAAATGCTGTGGAAAAGTTGCTTCGAGATGCACAGAAGGAAAGCTATCAGTCGTCTGCTGTTGGAAGCGGTCTTAATTCCCACAGCATTAGTCCAGTCTCTCCTCAAAGCCCAGTTAATGTTAGTGAATCGGTGTCACCTGTGGATGCGTTAATTAATAAGGTTTATAGTTGTGTTTAAACATTATGAATAACTTATTTTGCACAGGAGGATCTTTTACAACGAAATCGCCAAATAACAACAGATTGGATTTGGGATTGGACCGTGAAATCAGATGCTTTTCGGTTGCAAAAGTTAGCAAATATTCGGAGTGTTTGTTGTAATGAAAATTGACTTAGGGAATGGAACACTGACGAACCAATGAAGAAGTCGCGATTGAATTTGCGACAATGGGCTGTACGCAGAGGTATTTTCTCAAAAGAAGTTCTTTCAATCCTGTTGTTAACGAACTTCTTATCGCTGTTATTGGGAGCCGGAATTGGATACACTGTGCTTATTCGTCGATCTCTTTGAACTTATTAAACTGTAATAAGGATAATGAAACATGTTTTGAATACTCTTCTGAGACTCTCTGATAAGAGGGCGAAATGCGTAATATTTATGTGCATTGTTTTATACTACTTTTAACTAAATTTCAAGTTTGTTGCAGAAAAGTATTCAATTATTAGTAGCTTAAGTAATATTGATGTAATCAATGTAATGTTATTTTTTAAAAATTGTAAAAAGGATTGTCTGTCGACGAAGAGTACTGTGATCATTTTGTAAGTTTTGTAATAAACAAAAAACAGATGATTGTAACCGTTATAACATACAACCGTTACTTAGAAACACAACGTTACTTGTCAAACAAAGCTAGTCAAACGACACATTACCAGATTTACAGCAATCTTCACCAATGGTAAATATCAGCTTCGAGAACATGAGCAAAAGTACGTTTTATTTAGGGTTTGTTGTCCCTTTTGAGAAAATTAAAATCAACACCAGATCGTGAGGTACGAATTTTGTTGCTCGGTTTGGACAATGCTGGCAAAACGACAATTTTGAAGAAAATGGCTTCTGAAGACATTTCTCATATAACGCCTACACAGGTATAACTTTTTGAACCTTTTTCATCAGGTACGTTTAAGCGACCAACGACGGTCTATCGATCAACGATACCAACTGCGTCTGTTGCTATATATTTTCATGTTCGATTTCGGTTTCAACTAGATAGAGTAAATAATTTTCAATATTTTTGTCTTCATGTTTAGAAGATAATTTCTGAATTCCTTTTCCAGTTTTAATCAATTTGTAATTTAGAACATGTATGTTTAAATATCTGCATTTCAAAATTAATTTCTTGTCTGAAAGTTGGAAAGCTTGCCCAATTTTCAAGGAAAAATATCCAAATTAATTCTTTTGTTTGTTTGATAAGAACAGGTGTCATACAGTAGTTCTTTTAACAAACGCAATATTTTGATTTGAATGAAGATGCTTTTTTCAAAATGTTTTTAACGTGTGATCGTTGTAGCACTTTATGCTATCATAAGCTCCTCATCTGTAGCTTATGATAAATTAACATAGAAAAAGGAGGAAGAGTGAAGATGGTGAAGTGAACAAGGAATAAGAAAAGAAAAGAAATAACAAGAAAATGACGTTATGTTGCTGAATTTTCGTTGTCAGCACCGTTTCGAAATTTTCTTGTAAGGTTGTAGAATATTTCCGATGTTTACATCACAGTCAAAAAAGTAATTTTATTTCACCTTATTAACAATGTAATCATTAAAAAGTAAAATGTAATCATCAAGTACCAATAACCTTATATTTTTTTTAACATCGAAAGTAAATTACTGTCTCGTGATAATTCATTTTTTCCCTGAACTTTCGAACATTATTTCGGTAATATTTTTATTCACTTGTTCTTCTGCGTAGTAATAATTTAGTACTATGTCACTATCACTGATCAAAAATGTTATGTTTCCTTTTCGATTTAAAGTGAAAACTTTTTCTTTTGCTCTTCATAAACAAATTAAATGATCGATGTTTGAATCATTGATAATTTGTTTTTTGTAATCAATGTGCCAATGCATTTTCTTTGCTTAATTATAAAAAAGGTGTTGCTTGGTTTCAGTGATGTTTTACAAAATGGTGAATGCAATAATTTTAATTTTATAAATACAAAAGCGAATTAAATAAATTTCAGGGTTTCAACATAAAGAGTGTACAGTCCTCTGGATTCAAGTTGAACGTCTGGGACATCGGTGGACAACGAAAGATTCGCCCTTATTGGAGGAATTATTTTGAAAACACTGACATTTTGGTATCGTATAATAACTTTTCTTTCCCTTATTAACTAAAGATATATATACAAAAAATCTTTTCATCACGAACACAATTGTGGTTCTAGTTTATTATCGTACGAATTTCACAAGAACATTTTGCAAAATATTCAATCATTAAACCACTGAATTTCTGAACTTCGTTCGCACAAAAAGTTCTAAAGTACAGTAAAACCTGTATAAGTGGGAAACTCACGTGGACCAAAAATGTGTCCCATTTACACAGGTGTCCCACATAACATGGTTTCCTTCAATAGAGTTAACTTCTAAGGCAAAAAAACTGACTGTCCCAGTTAGTAAGGTGTTCCACTTATGGGTGTGTCCCACAGTACAGTTTGGAACCATATCACATTTTTTAACGCACATTCAAAATGTAGATCACCATTGAAAAGGGTCCCCGATTAAACATATTAATTTATTTCAACTTTATTCAAACTTCACTCGTAGTGTAGTTTTCTACTAAGCGTATCAAAAAATTGATGAAACATGCACAAAGTCATCCAAGGCGGATAGAGGATAGAGAATGTTCAGAAATTTGTTTGAAATTTTTTAATGTTAAATAATTGATGAACATCATTGTGAATGATCTTATGGTTACAGTATACACGTGTATCAATGTTCATTTCATAATTCTCTGTGAGAAAAGTTGCACAGGTTTAGAAATGTAACATTGATTATAACTAACTATATTTGATTTCGGCAGATTTATGTGATCGACAGTTCAGACAAAAAAAGGTTCGAAGAGACGGCTCAGGTAAAAAAACGATATTGATCCGGAAACTAGTCCGGAACCATTTTTAACCTGAAAAATGCATCACAGGAACTCTCCGAACTGTTGACAGAAGAAAAGTTGGCTGGCGTTTCTCTAATGGTGTATGCAAACAAGCAAGACCTGCTAAACGCAGCTCCAGCCAGTGAAATTGCTGAAGGTCTTAACTTGCCAGCCATCAGAGACAGATCGTGGCAAATACAACCTTGTTCCGCTATTTCTGGAGAAGGTTTGAAGGTAAATGCAATATTTCTTGAATTATTGCAAAAATTAATATTAAATATTGAAATAGGAAGGACTTGACTGGGCCTGTAAAAACATCAAGTCGAAAAAATAATAAATACTAATTAAAAGTATTGACTAAAATATTTAAGTATTTGTAACACTAATTACAACTTTAATTCTGAAACTAAAGATACACACTTTTAACAATTAAAAAGCCAAAGCTGAAATTACACTTCTGGTAAAATCTGTAGTGCTTGCGTAACCACCGAGATCTCTAGTTTTCGCTTTTCCCGAAGCGATTACTGTTTCCAATGCATCCGTTAATCGCTTTGAATAATCGGGCAGATTTACATGTCTCAACATTTTCGCAGCACACAACAACATGGCCGTAGGATTGGCAATATTTTTGCCCACAGCCTCACCAAAAGTATGTCTTGCACCCTATTAATAACATTCAATTAAACAGTAAATACATCGAAAACTCACCGGTTCATAAATAACACAATCTGCGCTGTAACTCGCACCAGGAACAACTCCAGCTCCTCCCGCAAGTCCAGAAGCTAAATTGTCAATAATGTTTCCGTAAAGGTTTGGCATAACCATAACATCAAATTTGTGAGGATGAGACACCATTTGCATACAAGTATTGTCAATAATCATGTGTTCAAACTTAAGCTGTGGGTATAGTTGTGCTGTTTCTTCGCAACATTTGAGAAATAATCCATCACTTAGTTTCATTATATTAGCTTTATGTATAGCAGTGACTTTTTTCCGGCCATGTTTTACTGCATAATCGAAAGCAAATTTCGCAATTCGACGAGACTTTTGTTCTGTTACTATTTTCATGCATTCAATAACTCCAGGAACACTTTCATGCTCCAAAGCACTATATTCTCCTTCCGTTTGTTCCCGAATAGTAATGAAGTCTAAGTCTTTGTGACGCGTCTGAATTCCAGGGATTGTCTTAACATGAACGACATTTGCGAACAGATCAAGTTGTTTTCGTATCTTCATATTTAAAGTTTGTAATTCTCCTGAACTGCTACTAAAAGGAGTCGACAGAATTCCTTTCAACGCAATTCCATTTTTATGAATAGATTCAATCACAGTCTCAACAGGTACGCTCATAGAAGGATTCACCTCACTAAAGAAATCACAGTTTAGTGTTGTCATTGAACAAATGTGAAACAAACCTTAGAAACATTTCTTCAAATTCAACGGGAACAGACATCGCTTGAAAAACTTCTTTGACAGAGACACACAACTCTGGTCCTACGCCGTCACCCGGAATCAGAGTGCATTTTACTTTTGATTCCTCTTTATCCGGAGATTTTGAAGAGAAAACTTTCTGAGAGACAGATGTATATCTTTTGGAGAAAACAACGGCCGTCGATTGGCGGACAAACGGTGATAATTTGTTCGCAAACATAGTTCAAGCTTTCTGCTTTAGGGATCGTTGCACAGTGCAAACTCTGTTCAATGTCATTCGAGTGTATAAAAAATGAACTACGTCGTACACAGCATGCAAATGACTAGTGCGATCGCGGATAAATTTAATGAAAATAAAACTTCTCGTCTTGTGTAACAAAACTCATTGTCTAACATTTTCGTCAAATACTAAAATTTACACGATGATAAAATTTTGATAACATGCAAAGTTGACACGCGTAACTTTTATATCATATACTAATACCATAAGAGCTTTACGTTTATGTGTACCGGAGGCGAACAGAACATACTAGAAACTTGAAATTTTCCACAATGATAGATATTATTGTGAAGACGGCGTACAAAAGGTAAAATTTGCGGAAAAACGTACCGATCGGACACAATTCTGCGAAAAGTTCAGAGATAGAGATAAATAGAGAGATAGAGAGTGCCTAGAGATAAAAATTTTAATTTCATTTGTAAAACATGAATTCTACTTTTGACACATTAGTAAACTACTGTGTAAACGTTAACGTTGAGAAACTGGTGAACAGGAAGGTATTTTTTATACTACACTCCGCGACAAAAGTGTAGAAATTGTAGTTTTTCCTAGATTATATTCAAACAACGCTTTCTAGGAATAATCTGTAAAAAAACATAGGTTACATTGAATTGTTTTTGATCTATGGAACGAAGCTCAAATGTTAAATGTTAAATAAGTCTGAATATTGGTACTATAAAGACAGTTAGAAAACTTAATTTTCACTTATTTCAGTTTTGCAGGTGCCTAATTTACATGTTTCACTGTACGTTGTCGATATTGACATTCTTTTCTAACATTTTACTAATACATACATTTACAGTGGGACACTCGGATAACTGGGACACTCAGATTTAACCTATGCAAACAACTATGCAAAACAACTCAAATAAGTGGGACACCTGTATAAATGGGACGCAATTTTTGTTCCCGTTAGTGTTCCACTTATGCAGGTTTCACTGTAAATGCTAACACAACAAAAACCAGCAAAGGTGTCGTCGAATGCCAATGTGTTGGTCAACTTGTTTATACCGTATTTTCTTGTATTAGCCGACATGTTGTATAAATCGAATTGAACCAGAATCATCAAAAGTAAAAGATGGTTCAATCCGACGTGTCGGTATAAATCGAATTTAACCATATTTTTTATTCGAATGACGCAAAATACTTTCTTTTCGTTGATACCGACATGTCGGTATAATTCGATTTATACCAACACCTGGTTGAATTCATTTAATACCGACAAGTCTGCTAATACGAGGGATTACGGTATATCATTTTTTAAAAACAAATTTACACTCTAGAAAAATGTAAACCAGATGTCGAAAGGCGTGTAAAATTCAGCATTTCTACTGTTAATGAAGTATAAGGTTTTATTATCAGTCAAATCAGTGCTTTAAAAACATAGAAATGGTCATTGAAAGACATGTCTCTTCTATGGTCAGAGAATATAAATTTTTGTCACAACGAATAATAATGTAACAATTTATAAATAGTTCTATGAGAGATAGGTTCGAATTACGTCTTGAATAATAGCTCGACAGATGGGACATTGACCGCCACCTCTTCCTTTCCACTGCTTCAGTGCACATTCGTAACACATACACATGTGACCACAAATGTATAATACACAATTGATCGGTTTTTCACAACAAACGGTACATTCACTAAACATTATCGGTGCTAATGTAAATAACTTGTTAGATGTCGTTCAACATTTTACTGAGAAATACCTTTTCCATTATCGTCGGATGACTTGAGTGCCTTGTTAATCGAGATTGACTGGTCTGTGAGATTGCGTGAATTTCCATTTAAAGAATTACATGTAGGTAACCCTCGCCTTAATTGATTGGGTTGTGAATACGTTTCCGACAAAGCTCCTGAAAATATAATAAATTTAGACTAAAATCTTTGAAAAATTTGCGAAAATCTTACCCAATAATTTCACTTTAATAGTGCTGCCATAAAGGTCCAAAAATGCATACAACTTCTGAGTTTGATCAACATGCATAAGCGTTACTGGTGCATTTTTGTTTTTATACAGCTTGACTTCTCCATTATCACAAATTTTGATACCAATTTCATCACCCGAAACCGGGGATGAGGCTACGTCCTTAATAACAACCCAATATTCTGGTCTTTCCAGTAAGTGGTGAGGATCGTCAGGTAAATCTTCGCTATTCAAAAACGATGGATTGCAAGAAGTTAGTCCGAACGCTAGACTGCCAGTGTACAACTCGTCGGTCTGCAATATTTGAAAGACTAGTTTCTCCTCCAAGTTCAGAGCTCGTTCAGTAAAGATGTAACCCTGACAATAATGACTACTGTTACGTTCAGCAATACACCTAAAAGTTCAAAATATTTATTGAAAAAATTCTTACAAGTATAAATATTACTACTTACCGATCATTGGATAGTCGCACATTGTAACCCTTGGTTCTGTGAAACTGTAATTCTTTAAATTGTACACTTCGATATACTTGAGGGAGAGGTTCCCGATTTTCTCTGCTAATCGACGAACTTGACAGTTGTGTGACTAAAATATTTAAATCATTGTTGATTACGTTGTTCATGTTCATTCGAGGGTCAACGAATTCCAAGGCGCACGTATTGCCATACACATCGACTATAGCCCACAAAGCACTGTTTGTCTGAACGTTGGAGATGAAAACACCTTTATCTTCGCCGTTCAAACTGTACAAAACTTCTCCATCTTCATTCACGTAAAAGCAGAGAATAGAGTCTCTCTGAGCAAAGCGTTCAGGCAAAGCTTTCGCCCAGTTTCCTGGTCTATTTTTGAGATCAGGACAGGCGTACTTCGGTAGGTTATTGCGATATGTTACCGGGTCGTTACTCGTAAAACCGAATCTAACTGCTCCACTCCAACTCGTAGATAGGTCCACGAACTTCAAGTAAACCCGTTCATTCACTCGAATTGGCCTGTTGCTGAACGCAATTGCTTTACAGAAACTATCCACGCGTCTAGCAATAGCTCCATTCTCGGAAAGCCTCACATTTTCGCCGTGTATTGTGTGGAAACGTATTGCAGGAAGATTATTAGTGGCCACACATTGATTTCTTGATTTTGGAGAACATGCTGTAAATAATTAGAAACATTACTCTTATGCACTGTCAGGGTTCATTCAATTCAAAAAGTAACTATTGTTTTTATCGTCAACATAAATGACCAATTTATTAACAATTTCTCACACTCCACTAATGCTTCGAACTGTCACAGAAAACATCAGGATATTATATTTGTGTACAATAGTTCTACAGTTATAATTCGAAATCAACACACACATTTCCAAGTTGCGACAAAGTATTTTTTGCATAATAAATATAAATAAGTTCGTTCACATAAATTTCAATTTCAAATTTTGATTTAACAAAAACTGTGATTTGCAAGAGAAAAAATATTGAAAATTGTAACTCTCCGTTTTATAGGCAGTTTAAGAACATATCGCGCCATCAGCTGCATTTAGAACTCTAAAAGCGTTGAAAAGTAGTCTTAGTTACGAGATTGAAGTAGATGCATTCATAAATATAAATTAAATAACGCAAGTTGATTAAAAAAACGCAAGCAACAAATTTTTTAAAGAAATGAAATTACGAACCTATTTGCTTAATTTTTTTGAGAATTTTCATTTTAAAACGATGTTGAAAGAAGCGAGAACGAAAACACACAGAAAACAGTTGCCGAATAGCGGATCGTTGTCACAGGAAAATTGCAATGAACCGGAAGCTCTCCACCCGAAAGTATATATGCTTGCTTAGTTCAATTGACAATATCGGGAAGGGTCGCAATGCTTAGAAAGGACCGGACGCTTGTCAATAACCAGGGAAGGGAGTTGTCCACATCCTCGCTCTTGTTTCCGACGCACTTCAAGTAATATGAAAATATTGCGATATTCAAACACCAATTATGGTAGTTTCGATTCTTAAATTAGTAAACAACACTGAAGCAGCGAAGAGAAGACAACGTTGACGAGACGTGCCGCACTCACAAATAAAAATGACTGTAAGAGTGCGACGACGGTTGCAGTTGTTTGAAAATGAGTCGCATGCAATGAGCCCTCCTTTCCTGTGGTCGGGGCAAATCGCGTTCGAGAACAGCTGTTCGCTCCCTCGATTAACAACAATCCTCACGTTTGCATCACGAAAATGATTCACTCATTGAAACATAGCCAAAACAATGCTGTGTTCAGCTATTTCAAGATACTCACTCATTTGATTTCAAACAGTGTTTCAATTACAGACTTGCAATAATGTAATTGTTTGTCTAGATATGTGATGAACAAAATGAAAACATAATTTTAATCAATACAACAAGTTACAGCGCTCAACATGATTGGCTGCGAGTGAGTGAAAAGAAAACCGACGATCGACAGATGCACAGTGAACAGGAATTGAAAGGAGCGTGCTGTGGCACGAGTGCATAATGTGTGACACGTGCCGCGGTGCCGAACCTTTGAAACATGATAAACAGGAACGAGAACGGCACGCGACATGTGTTGCACAGCAGCAGCGGGCAATTGTAAGAAGCATCTGCCGAACAATCGCCAGCATTCAGTCGGCGAAACATCTGTTTCCAGCTTTTAAGAGGCTAACGATCGCTCTTTAATAATGACCGTCGTTTCTCGCAATAGGGACATTCAAATTAAACTCACAGGTCACCAATATTTATCTTAGAATTATGCATGATTCGCCGTACGACTATTAAGCTTTCTCGCAACAACACAGCAAAACATTTTCATTGTCACCGATGTCTTGTTGATTAAATACTCGTTCGAAGAAAGCTCAAAATTACGCTGAAAATGTATAATCACCTCAGATGAAGCAAAGAACCAACTGCGAACAGTGTTAATTGAACATTTTTGTTTTTTCCCTGATTCACTCAATGTTGTCAAAATTAATTTCATGTGTGAATTAGCTACTGTCACTAAAACGTTCTCTTCTTGACACTACTATTTTACACTTTACTTCATAAATCGACACATTTAGTGAATTTGACGATCATCGAACACCAAATCAATACTCGCTAAATTCAAGTGGTCCTTAAAATTGCGCCAACTTACAATATTACGAAAAAATAAAAATTGCTTTGAATTTAAACTTTATAATGAATTGGCTATGTTTTGCTGCCAATGTTCACACATTTACTAAATTTAATTTATGAAAATACTGTAATTCGGTCGCAAAACCCTCATTGTCGTATAACATAGCACTTTAACTATTAAGTGAATATTTTTAATGACAAAAATTACATTCACAGAATCACTCAATTAAGATGAATAATACGACGTTAATAATACATTAGAACGTTTCGGTATCATACTCTATTCCACACATAACTTCGGTATTGTTTTTTTACAGTACCTACCATTCTTCTATTACTGACTATCAAATTGAGATCGGTTATAAATTCCTAATTCTCAACTGCTTCTCGAAGCTTCAAAACGAACATTTTCACATCGCTAACGAGGGAAGACAATATACTGCCTTGCTTTTTTTTCACACATTGAAATGGGAAATTCATTACCGAATTTATATTAGACTATAGAATTAATATTTTGCGGTCTTTCGCAGTAAAATTGAGTTCTTGTCATCGGCGATGACTGTAGTCCGATTTCTACTATTTTCAACAGAACATCATTTCAAAAAGTCGGAATTGAAAACTTCATACAACTATTAAGTGGTTTTTGTCAATGAATACATCCTAAATACGTAGTATTGGTGTGTAAAATATTGTTCTGCAATAACCTATCAATTTGGAGCTTGTCAAATAATTGATTCAATTTATGAATTTCTGTATGCACTGCTTCAAAATTGTATGCTGTGTACGATTTCAACGAATACAATAATCACAAAATAAAAAATAAAATTGATAAAATGTTCAAAATGTTTCGGATGACTGAAATTTTTTAAACTCGTTGACTGAGTATTGAATGCGATTTTGACATCCGTTTCATGTTTCTTTTTCAAATGTACAGCTCAACATTACATATATAATACAGAAAAATTCACTTACCATGTTTGTTTCGTGGCGAGCTTACTTCGAGACCCATTGCAGAAACTGCGGCACGTTTTTAGCAAACGAAACGATTGTCAAATACAATTTAGATTAAACACAACATAATTTTTTTGCAACGCAGAACAGCTGAGTTCAACGTCGATGGTACCATCTATTGGTGAAAATAATGAATTCGTTGTTAAGTGAGAAAGTTGAATTTGAAAAACAAACTTTTAGCTTTAAGAAATTATTTCAATTTCATTAAATTAATTTTGATTAGTGTGATTTTCGACTGTCTTATATACTCATTTGTCAGCACAAGAAATAATCATTTACACAATGTATATTATTAACGGATGAAATGTGATAGATGGCGACTGCGGACTGTGTAATCGAGTGTTGTGTGTTGGAGTTGTGAAGTGTATCACGAACTTGGAACCATAATGTGGTTCTTAGTTGTTCTGAGTTGGTTGTCAATTGTAGTTCAATTACTTTTTGTAGTTCTTGCTGTTGGTAAGAACGCTGTACCAATGGCAAGATAATATTACTCATACTCATGAATTATTTTATTGACAGCCGCTGGACTGTATTATTTGGCAGAACTGGTTGAAGAATACACTGTTGTCGCCGCCAAAGTAATAAGAATTTTAGTAATAGTGAGTGCTTAAAAAATTAAATTTTTCTAATTGACGTTTCTTTCATTTTTAGTCTTGTTTAGTGGTATATTTAATGCTGTTTCTGTTCGAAGATATTCCTTCTTTTATTTTAATTTGTGGAACGATTAGTCATTTTATGCATTTGTTGGTCCTGAGGACGTTCCCGTATTTCAATTTTTCATCAATTCCTCTTATATCGGCTATCGGTACGTTTTATGAGACTTCAAATGCAATAGTCATATTTTTGACTGTAGTTCTCCTATTCGTCAATCATTATTTGGCCTTTTCATATTTCGCCGAAGTTCATTATCAATTCACAGAGGTTCTAGGCTATTTTACGGTCTGTTTATGGTTGGTTCCATTTGCATTCTTCATTTCTTTATCTGCGAATGATAACGTATTGCCCACAGTTGCGGAAACGCGTCCATTATTAACAGGTAATTATATTTTATGTGCTCACACAACTAATTTTAAATTTACGTTGAACAGACGATAATGATGTTGTATCTCATTATTTCTCGAGAAAAAACAAGAAATATGGACTGTTGACATTTTTCAATTACGCAAAAGATAGTTTATTACCCCAAAGAATGAAAAAGTCGTTTTAAATTTGTTGTAAGTAAACTTTTTAAAAATTAGTAAAACCAATTTTGAAAGAAGCGCATTTCAAATACAGAAGAAACGAGTTTAAAGTCAAAAATGCGTGGAGACAGCAAACAATGAAATAAATGTTTGTTAAAATGTCAAAAATATTGCAGCTTTTAGTGTTTATTTGTTCTGTCATTTTTGGTTTCCTTTTCGCAATTATCTGGAAAAACTACGAGATTGCAACCATAGCAAACAATTATTCACCAAAATTTTCCAGTGGACAACATACGCACTACAGGTACAATGATTGGTTAACCTCAAACGGATTGCAACGTGTTCTGCTTTCTGAAGAAGAAGTCGTTTTTATGAAAAGAACTTCCAATTTGGAAAATTTATATTTGTTCAAAAAAATCAAAATTATGTGTATCGTCGTAATGAAAAGAAAAATGCAGGCAAAAGTGATTCTAAGCACTTGGGGAACACATTGTAATGACATTGTATTTTATGAACGGTACTCCAGTGAATCGCCTTTGACAACGAATTTTAGTTATGCAATATTTTGCGGAGACCGTGTACTTTCATCTCCATTCGATTGGGTACTAATCGTTCATGATGATACTTACGCTGTGATCGAAAACTTCAGGTTCGTGCTAGCAACTTTCAACTCATCAAAAAAATATTACACGTCCAATGAATTAAAGTTTGGAGTCATTTTAAGCAAAGGAGCTGTTTTGTCATTAAGAGCAGCTTTCACCAACTTAACTTGTTCTAGACTAATTTACGTTTTATTAAATCAAGGTGTCAAACATATCCAACGATTTATAACAGGTTATCAAATGAACAATTCTTATTGTGACACAAGTGAACTTCAACTTGCAAATAAATTTTGGTGTTTTTCTGGTGAAACAGTCTCTATTCCAGGGCTAGACGAAGTGCAAATGTATTTATATGATTATTTTCTCCATCACTGTTCTGTTTTCATGAGTAGTAACAAAGGAATTGGCAATAGAGTAAGCAATAATTACATTAATAATACAGCTGAATAATTTTAAAAACTAAAAAATAAAGCTACTACAAGAGAACATTTTTCTGTACTTATTCAGTGTGTTTTTTAAAAAATTGCATCATTGTAGCCAATTAAGTTGCCTTTGAAGAAAGCTTTCTGGGGATTCATCATACACAAGTTTTCCGTTGTCAATCACTAATATTCGATCATATCTCATCACTGTTCTTAAATTATGAGTGATTACAAGAACTGTACAATTGTGAAAGAATTTCTTAATTATATCGTGAATAATGTTTTCTGTTTCGCAGTCAATTGAGTTTGTTGCCTCATCGAAAACAATAATTTTGTTGTGTCGAAGGATTGCTCTTGCAATGCACAACAGTTGTTGTTCTCCAACTGAAAAATTATTTCCATGTTCAGCCACAACGGTGTCTAAGCCTTGTGGGAGTGAATTTAATTTGTCTTTTAACATAACCTGTTCGATTACTTTTATTAACTGTTCATCACTGTACTGCGAAAAAGGATCTAAGTTGAAACGAACTGTACCCTGAAAAATGACTGTTTCCTGTGGTATAACAGTCATTCTTGACCGCAACGTTTGCAACGGAATTTCAGATGTGTCCAGATTGTCAATGCTTATGTGTCCATAAATATACTCGGATGCTCGAAACAGAGCTGCTACTAATGAAGATTTTCCTGCGCCTGTTCTGCCCACAATTCCAATTTTTTCTCTTGGATTCACTTCAAATGATATATTCTTGAGAGCAAAAGATTTCCCATTGTCATATGTCATGAAAACCTTGTTAAATTTAATTTTTCCTTCTTTCGGCCATCCGTCGAGACTGAAACAATTAGTTTTATACTCTTGTTCTGCATTTCGAATGAAATTATGAATTCGCTCAACTGACGTAATTCTGCTTTCGACTTCACAGCCAAATCTAACCAAATTTTGTAAGTTGTTATTAAGCTACATTAAAAAATGTGTAAACGCTTTTGTATTGAAAAAGTACGTTACCTGCATCGAAAGTGTGAGAGCTAGACCAGCGAATGACACTCCCACGAAATTTTTGTAGAATACGGCAAGTGAGGCAGCTATGAATGTTGTCAATATACACAACAAATCCAAGCGTATGTAGATCCATCGCATCGAACATGAATGTAAATAATGAGCTGCCCAATATTTGTTACAAAGCGTGTTAAATTTGAAGAGGAACAAACTTTGTTTCTTATAAGCTTTGATTGTAAGCAAACCTTGGACAGTACTGCTGATCAGAGTGATTACAGGGGATCGAAAATTTGACTCTATTCTCTTTAAATGTTTCACAGTTGTCCGGAAAATTGTATATACAGTGAAAATAGTAGCGCTGCTTATCAACGTTGGTATTGCAAACCAAGGGTATACGTACATGATAACCACAACATTAAATAAGACTAAAAAAAGGCGATTCAGAAACGCTGCCAATGTTCGTGGCACGTGATTGTCAACTGCAACGGATAATATATTCGATCATTTCGCTACCATTCAGTAGCCTACCTTCGTCCATGTCTTTTGTTACTAAATTTATTATCTTTCCTGTCTTCGTTTTTTCGATCAAACTTAGTGGCATATCAAGAATGTGAGACAGCAATTGCTGGTGAATGCGATTCGATGCATTCGAAGTAAAGTATGTCCACAACAGTGATGATATAAATGCAAAAAGTATCAATAAAATCACTGACGAACCATAAACAGACTGATAATAACCTGTATTTTGATGCATATTTGTACTATTTACGTTTTTTGTTTGTGACCAGTTTGAGAAGCTGAGAGAATTTTGTGAACATTTTGACATCCAAATGCTAAGCCACCAGTAACTAAAATTGTTGCTTATTGCAAATGCAGCAAACAGAGTTATCACAATACCGCTGCATCCATAACCAACTCTTGAAATGTAACATTTGATTGTATTTGTGGAATCAGTATACTTGGTTTCTAAATTTTTTTCTTCTTCATCGTTTGAATTAACTTTGTTTGATATACACGTATTCACGTATTTTCGATTTGATACGCAAATATTCGTGTGATTGGCACTGATACCCTTTTTACTCTCAATGAAAAGTAAATTGGTAATAAGATTTCTGTAGTCATCAATTTTCAAAAGTGAGCAATGGATATCACAAGCCACAGGAAGTCGGTTTTTGATGAAAATGATCGTATCCATCGATTCCAGAAATGTTGTTTTAGTTGTAACTAAAAGCACTGTTTTCTTTCTCAACAGTTTCTTTATGCAGTTATGAAACACAAACTGAGCAGTTTGTTCGTCAAGTGAAGAGAACGGATCATCCAGCAGCAATATATCAGAGTCAGCATAAACGGCACGTGAAAGTGCGATTCTTTGCTTTTGTCCTCCACTTAACTTGATTCCCCTTTCGCCAACAACACTTAAATCGCCCTCTGGAAGTTCAATTAAATCTTGCGTCAAAGCACAACTGTGAATAACTTCATTGTACTTTTGTTCATTGAAAGGCAATCCAAAAATAATATTTTCTCGAATTGTCTCGTCAAATAAAAATGGTTTTTGTGACAAATAAGCAACAGCACCGTTCATTTCAATGCTCAGCATTTGGTTATGCTCCTTTGTGGGAAGTATTGGACATGAGTATAATTTAATACATTTCGTAAACTTTAGAAAACATACCTGTCTTAATATACACTCGAGAAACATTGTTTTTCCACAGCCAACGTTTCCAACAATTCCCACTAATTGTTCGTGATTAATTCGAAACATTTTATTTTTATTTGAATTGTCCATCTTCTTGTCACATTCCAATAACTTATCGGAAAACAATTGTTCATTTTGCTGCAATAGTGAAACTTCGATCGCACAGGAAGAGTCTGTTGGCACAAGTTTACGAATGTGTTCATCTTCTTGTTGCAGTACGTGTTCAATACGTTTCAATGATAATTTACCATGAATGATCTCACGAATTATCATTGGCAACAAACGGATTCCTTGAGCTGCGATATTATTCAGCATAATCAGGGTGAATGCTTGAACTGCAGTTAAATTGTTATCGAATAAGGTAAACACCAGGATTGTGGTGATTGTCGCAACGATTGGTGTAATTAAACTAAGCGATATGTTCAAACATTGCAAATATTGACACATTCGGAGTTTTTTTCTTTCCACTTCTCGAAATTCTAGATTTATTTAAATTAATAATGTCGAATGAATTGCAATATGCATGGTACAATAACATACCATGAATTCTTTTTGAAAACACATTTTCCAAAGCACACATTTTCAAATTCTTAATAGAACTCATTGTTTCGGTTAACAGTGATACCTATAATGATGAAAATTCAATTTACTGATGTCACTAGAGAATTAAAACAAAAACTTACGCGGTGATCGGTTGCTGTAATAACTTTTTTCTTCAATTTATTTATGAGTTTTGCGATGAAAACTTGAGTACAGATACCGCTGATTAGTACCGCAACACCAAAAAATGAATGAACACCATAAAGTTGAACAGTGTATACAATTGTTACAAAAATAATGAGAATAGAGCCAATGAGAAGAGGAAACGTATGCACCAACTGTGTTGCTCTCATACAATCAACCACAAATATGTTTATAACCTGTCAATTTTTCATATTTCTTTAATCAAGACATTGTACTTGTATTGATAATTAATTCGAACTTTTCGATGGGGCAGACTGCATGTACTAAAAATGAAATCTTAAGTGTATTTGTCTGTCCGCAAACGATAATTTGATATGAATTGTGAACAGAATTTGCAAATGTAAAGAAACATATGCTCTGCTATGCTTTC
>NCKV01000476.1:0-17450 GCA_003675905.2 Leptotrombidium deliense
TTGATAAATAAATTTTGAAGAGTTTTATCACGATTAGTGAAAAGTGAACACTAACCATTCCAGCTTCGAGTTCACTGTCTGAATATGTGGACCTACAAGATGTTTGACTCAAACGAGGAGCATGAAAATAAGCAGGGTTAATAGTCATGGAGCCTGCGTCACTTGTATTACAACTTGAAATTCCAGGTTCAGTTAGTAATTCGGATGTTTCCGAATCGACGCTTTCAATTTTTGCCAATGTTGGCCCTATTTTAGTTGGACCGTAACAGGTTTCCAAAGAGTCATCAGTTTCCGAAACTTCTGGTGAGTGCACAATGTTTACGTTACCAATTTGTGACTTGGTTTGTGAAGTCGGTGTTGGAGTATCACCACTAAGTTTATTCAAGTTTTCACCGCTTCCAAAAGGACTGCTACTTTGACTAACAGATGTGGTTGTTGCAACACTCGATTCTCCTCTTTGGTCTTCTGTCATTTCTTTAGCCCAGTAATGAGTATGGGCGATTTCCAGTATCGCTAGTGAGCTGGCCATTCCTCCGAGCCCATTATGAATATAACTCTGCTCTAAACCCGTAATCATCGCAGCAGTGAGGCGCAACATGCCCTTCCAAACTGATTTTGATATGCACACATCTTCGATATGATCATTTGGTCCTACTTTGCGTTCAAGTGTTTTGTTTAAACGAGTTACTACTTGATTTCTGTAGTTTTCATCTTCCATTAACTTTTTAAATCTATTAAGCTTAAGCCAACCTACACCTTCACCTTCCAAAACGCTGTTCACAACTTCTTTGATAAATTGTTGATTTTCGCTGCGAATATTAAGAAATAAGTATTAGTATATGCAACAATTTCTCCATTGAATAGGGGTACTTACTACCTGTTAGCGCCTCGACTATCAGTATTAGACTTCACTACATCAGACGGCCTTCGCTGTTGATTACTACTATGGCGAATTAAAGTAGTTCTCTCGACCAGTCCTTTACGTCCGGGAACTAAAACGCTGTTAGTCATGTAAGTCATGGAGAGGTAAGGTTTTACCTTTAGGAAAAGGTCCGAACGGTTGAGCCTTTTCTTTAACTTTTTCTGCTAAACCTGTTGCTTTAGAGCCAAAAAGACCAGACAACACGCTCGAAGTTTTATCAGCGAAACCATTGAAGTCGCTGCTAACACTAGAAATGATAGAACCAGCACTAGAATCGGTGTCACGAGAAGACGTTTCATCACGATCTTGGCTACTTCTCCATAAATCACGAGCTGTATCCTTCACTGGATCACCTAAGGCTTGCAAATTTTTAAGAAGTTTCTTTTTTCCAACTTCCTTCTTAGTTGCTTCTATAGCACTTTTACTAGCACCAACCGCCGCAGCTTTTGCTTCACGTGCAACTTCTTTAGCTTCGCTGGCAAATCTGTCCAAGAATGAAGTTCCAGTTGAAGAGTGACTAGCCGATGTATTTGATGGTATCTGATTTGCTAAGGAACCTGCTCTGCTGAATACACTCGAAATACTAATCGTGCGACTGAGTGTTGGTGACGAACTTGCTGAGTTTCTTTTCTCTGGTTCAACTGAAACTGGTCTGTGCTCAGGCGCCAAAATCTTTTGCGGAGTAACTGCTCTTGGAATTTGTTCCTTTTCTGGAAATGTTTGATTTTCAGCTTCATTGGTATGCCGGGGAGATAAACTTAATCTATTCACAGAGGAAGGCGTCAGAGTGGTCGGCGTCGAAGAGACCGTATCTTGACTTTCAGTGTCATCGACGAGACTCATTGGCTTCAAACTAGTTTCTTCTTCCTCACCACCGGCAGAGTCAAGACTTGTACTGGTTGATGAGTGTGTCGGTGATGATGAACCTGATCCCTGAGACGACGTTTTCGCTGCTTCTCCTTCAGAACTCGGAACAGATTTTGGTTTTTCTACACCCAAATGAAGTTCTTCGGGAGGTTTAAATATATTCTGATGATCACACAACAACTGCGTACATGATACATCTGTTGTTTTTGCTAGATTGCACAATATGTAATCAGAAACAAACAATAGATGTATAAATAAAGTATACCTAAAAGTTCGCTGCATATTTCGCTGTTAACCATTTCGGTAACAAAATCACTGAGAGAGGAATAGGAGGAACTTGTGCTCAGATCACTTTCGGAGGAACTACCCGGAGATGGTATATCAACGTTCGATGATACTTTTCCTTTTGACTCGGTCATATGTGAGCTAAAGATCGTTGACAAACTTGCATCACTCCACACTTTGAAATGAATCTGATCCAGTTGGTGACTAAACCATTTGCTTTTATCACCAATTATTGTAGGATCAAAAACACCAGTTTGGACTCGTAGAAAGGCAACGTTTGCTGGACAAAGAGCCCACTCCGCAAAGTATTCCACTGCCTAGTATAACGGTAAATTAGTAGAAAATTTTTATCACACTTCAAAATATGTGTACCTGTGTGCGTACGAACTTTGAAAGGAAGACTGAAGCTTTGGGTCGCGATTGCAAAAATGAATTAACTTGGAAAGCAACCACTGGCCTCGGATAAAGTTTTATAGTTCGTGTGTGTTCAGTAAAATTTGCTAACAGACTCGGTGAATTAAAGAAACGAACCATTGCAACACGGGTAGCTATATCGACGGAATCGACGTCGTTACCGAATATAATTCTGTTCGGTGAAGATGTTTGAGGTAATTGTTCCTGCGACTGTTGTTCCGAAGACACGCCAAGCGAAGGCTGTAACACATCTAAGCTTTTCAGTGGTTGAGGATTCATACTCATTGAGTGCAATGCTTGTTTTAAGTGAGAAACGAGAACGGTTCCTTCTGGTTGCGGCAAACAAGGTAAGTCCTCGACTCCTGAAGGTTTGATGACTTTATTAGAATCGAGATCAACCAACCAAACATCATCTGGTAACTTAAAATTTCGCTTAAACATGAGAAAACTTGCTGGAACTCCGATTATATACGGTGTTGGTGCAAGTAACAGCTTAGATAAACTTGTTAATAAAAATAAATTGAAATATAACTGCTTACCTGTTCTGCAGACTTCATACAAGTCGGCAACAAAGGTATCACAGGAAACATATACTCCAGAGGATAAATCATAGTAACAAAAGCCATAACACTCATTGACAAGGCGTTATAATCACGAGATTGGAGCACTAATTTGTGTTCCAAAAGAATACAAGTCAACACTTTCATACATGTGTCAACTCCGAGAAGTTCTAACGGTAAATGCAATGGGAAGTCCACTAAAGCGAATCTAGTGTGATCTGGAAGAGCGAATGTTAACGATGGTCGAACTTCTTTCGGCATTATTTCAATCTGAAATGTGTAAAATCAGTCCATCAGTCAAACTTCAATTAGCTGTCAAACTTAGACACAACGTACCTCAACTTTCGTTTTTCCAGGAACACAAACAGGTGCGCTCAATAATCGTAACATCAGCGTTTCTATTTCTTTCACATCATTTATAATCGCAGGAGGAATGTTTACATTTTCAGGAATTCTGGTAGTTAACAACGTCCAAATCCAATCTCTGCACAACAAAATTTTTGTTATCATTTTTGTGAACACCAGAAACAAGTTTTATTAATGTTTAATATTGCAAAAAATAGTCATTAAATATGATTACAGGCAATTATGACAATCTTCTCGGAAAGTGCATTTTTGTCGCAATATTTACTAAAGATTAAAAGTAACACTTACTTTCTCGAATGTTTAAACGCGGACTTTTTGCTCAAATGTCTGTCACTGCAGGCTTCGATAATCCTTTTAATGATAAAGAGGCACTCACGAAATGTTGAGAAAAATGGGTGATGGCTAATGATACACAGCGATGTCAGCGAGTTGCTATATGCTTGTTGATGCTTTGATGATCTTCTAGACTTTGATTCATTTTTACTGTCCTTCTTTGTAGAGGGGTCAGAGTCGGAAGTAGTGCTTGTCGCACACACATCTTTGCCTGACTCTCCGCTCGTGGCTACATTCTGTTGTGACGGCTGTTCTTCGGTGACCTTTTCTTTCTCTCTTTTCGACACAGAACTTCGCTTTTCGATTGGTCGGTAAAAGTTTACACAGATACCGTACCGGACCCGATTTGCATCTTTTTCGGTTAACGCGAATACAAACGAATTTGTTTCTCTGAGACTCATGCGACGGGCGCCGAGAGAGATACATCCTTCGGGCTGACAAAAGAACACCACATCCAACGGCAGCGGAAAGTCTTTGTGGTCTTCCGGTGGATAGCGACGCAGCAACTCGGGAATGTGAACAGAGTGGCTGCCTGTCGGTTGTCTGCAGCCAACTATTATTATATAGTCCAACAGTCGTGGAGAGAAATACTTCTTCAAAGAGTCGCTCATTGTTCGCTACTTGAGTACAGTTTACAGGAAAATAGTTCGCAATTTTTGTGATCGCTGTGTTCGCATCACTGTTTTCTCGACGAACAAACATTTTCGCAGTGCTCCGAAAAAAGTTTGCTCACAGTCTGCATTTCACTTTTTACAAGAAACCATAAATTTGTTTCGTATACTGTCGAATCCACATCGCAACTGAAATCGCGAAGAAAACGTCTTTTACGTGAAATCAAACAACGAATAAAAAAAGGAGAAACGAGAACAGAGAGCAAACACACTACAAGCGAAATATCGATTGTGATGCCATTTCGATGACACCTTTAAATGAACACACAAATGAACAAAAACAGTTTAGTCCGCAAGTAATCAGTAGAACAGAATGAAAGTAGCGTTAACAGTGCTCACACTTCTTCAGTGTTCAATTAAGTTAATGGCAGAACAGAAAAATTATGAAAAGCTTTTTCAATACTGGTTTCCATAGGAAACACGAACGCAATTCTTTTCAGGCCTTCGCAAGTCGCAACTATAAAATCGATATTTCACTCTTCACCCTTTGCGGTTCTTCGCTGCAATCAATTTTTTGCGAAAATTTTTTTGCCAAAAGGAAACTACACTCACCTTCATTGCTGATTTAACGAGTGGACGGCAGACAAGTAGTGAACGACGACCAACTTTTCAAACACTGCAAATCCTGAAAAACCTCTTCCTGTCAAACACTGCATTCCTGTGTCTCCGAATGTCACTCCTGCTCCGTTTTACTCTGTTGGACGCACACGCATTCACTGCATTCAATACACGCAATACATTACTGACCGCAGCCAATAACGATACGTACCTTGTTTGTAACACTAGTGAACAATAAATATGAACATTGATCATCTACAAAACAAGGCAATGTGTAACACTGCAACACGTATTCATAAAATAGCACACTTTCCACGGGCGTTCACTGACTTCAATCGTAGACAATAAAAAATTGTACTTCAATTCATTCCTGAAATAACTGCTGCAATCAACGTCACACTCAACGTAATTGCATAAAGTGACACTAGACGTGCAGATGTGTTATATATATGCAAAACTGTGCGGTTTTGTGATGGAAGTCACTTTAAACGTTTAAGTGAAAAGCGAATTGTTGCGCAAACAACGAAATTACACTGGAAAGAACTGTGAGAACTGAGGAAACAAGTGTCTCTGCGTTTGAATAACGGTTGTATCAAACGTATAAGCAATCTAGAAACGACCCCTCTTTGCGGAGCCACGTTTATCGTGAGTTTACAGCGATCTCAAAAATGGTCCCAACATTTATTGATTTAGGAGAACAGGAACAGGTATTTTTCTGTGATTATATATCTCATCTTAGAGTATACTTTTGAACAGTGCGAAGAGCTTCGTGAATATTTTTCAAATTTGGGAGCAAACATTTCGAAAACGACAGCCGGTGAAGGCTTTTTGAAAGATGTCGAACAGATTATCGGAGTTTGCGAATATTGCTTCAAAGAAGAAAAAGAGAATGACATTGAATGCGTATTAAACAGTGTAGTATCTCTGTTAATTCAAGTACCACAAACGGAACCGATTTGTCATCAGCTTATAAATTCATTCTGCGAGAAATTACTCAGCGTTAACAAATCTGGACAAGTTTGTCTTCGAGTGTATGTTAATAGAACTTATTGCTCACCATTTATTTACACTTTTAACTGTAGATTGCAAAATTTGTTTGAAGGTATTGAAAATAATTACCTCCGATACGATGTTTACGTAACATTGGTGAAGATCGCCTCTCAAACAAATCAGATTCATTTGGTTTACGGGGATATGAATAAGCTAAAACAGTGGTTCAATTCGAGTACTGTTGGCATTGACAAGGTCCAGTGTTTACTGCGACTTTTGCATGAAGTTCTTATTCACGATAAACAAAGGTTAGGAGCTTTCACTGCTTAAAAGATTAACGCTTGTTTTGAATTGACAGTGAGTTAGCGCTGAAGGTGATGATAGAATTATTGAGCACATATACAGAGGAGAATGCATCTAAAGCTCGACTTGATGCTCACCGTTGTATTGTGTCGTGTGTCGCAGATCCGAATACTTTTTTGATGGACCATTTATTGGCACTTAAACCTGTCAAGTTTTTAGAAGGAGAACTAATTCATGATTTGCTCACTATCTTTGTTGCTGAGAAGTTGAGTGCTTACATCCGTTTCTGCGAGCAACATAAAAATTTTGTGGATTCATTAGGTTGGTTATTTTTCCTAATTTTTAAATATAATTGATTGAACATTACAGGCTTGTCACACGAACAGAATTTACATAAAATGCGACTCTTGACATTCATGCAATTAGCTGAAACAAAGAAGGAGCTTTCGTTTGAAAGTATACAAGAGGAACTTCAACTACAAGACGGAGAAGTAGAAGCATTTGTAATCGAAAGTAAGTATTATTTATTGATGTCTCAAATAATGTGTTGAATGAATTAGTTTTGAGAACAAGAATGGTTCGTGCAAAGATTGACCAATTGAATAGACGAGTGTTGGTTACATCAACAATGCACCGCACTTTTGGTAAACAACAATGGCTTCAATTGCGTGATACACTGTCCAAGTGGCAACAAAGTTTGGCTCATGTGCATCACACTGTTGCTTCTGCTGTTAGAGCACACTACGAAAATATGTCCCAAATTGGACCACTTGGAACATAAACAGAACGCGGTTTTACTCAATAAACAAACAATAAAAATGGCAGACAAAAGCTTTTTGAGTGCAAAATTTATTGACGACGTAAGATATCGAAAGTTTTGAAACAATCAGCGATTCATTCATTCGACAATGGATAATCCACAGAATTTAAAAAACATGTTATTCATCAATTAACTGGAGTACCTATTGTTATAATGAAAATATTGTCAGGATTTTATGAATACTTCTAACAATTAATAATGTCATATCTACTGCTGCTTACATTCCTGAGGATTCTGTGCATTACCTCCAGCTGCTGTTTTGTGTGATCGCTTTCCTTTGCGCTCAGGAGCGAAGTCTTTATCTTCCTCCTCATCATCTGATTCTTCATCACTTTCATCCTCCTCCTCCTCATCATCTTCATCATATTCTTCGTCAACCAGAGCTTCACCTGTAAAATACAACACCGCTCTCGGAACTAGTCTTTGTCGAATCACTTCTCCTATTTCAAAGTCTGCGGCCAATAAAGCCTGAGTCTCTTCGTCCATATCATCTTCATTTTCGGGAACTGCAAAAGTTTACGAATTAGATTCAAGTAGGACGGATAAGATATATTACAAACCTTCGGGAGGAGTAAAGAAGTTAAAGAACGAGTCGTTCGGTACTTGCTTCGGCACAGTCCTAACGGAACCTTTCGATTTGTGCTTTTGCTTCTTAATAATAGTCTTAACAGTTACATTTTTTCCTTTATTCCAATTAATTTCGCACCTAATGTTTGTCAAGCATTAAAAACTAAATAATTACCTTATGTGACTTACCCTTTACACTTAATGATTTCAGGTCCTTCGAAGGAAAACGGATCTTTCTCATCAGGAGTACACTTTAATTCATAATATTTTGTCAAAACTTGATTACTGAAAAATTCATTTGGAGAAAAATAGAACTCTAATGTGAAACCCTGAAATAGAAGAATTATCACCAAATTAAAAAAATTTAGTGTAAAATACCATTGGCTTCTCTTCGAGTTTTACTTTGACATCGATCAAATGTGCGAGAATTGGTTCGTCATGTTCTTGAATATTTTCAGAGATGATTTCAACGTTTTTGAACACTGTAGACCAAAACTCAGGGATTCCCTTGGTTTCTTCATTCATGCCATGTTCATTCTGAAGAGATACCTTGTTTTGTACCTCCTCAATCAACTTTTCAGTTGTGGCATCTTTACTTTCCTCATCATTATGCTCGTCGTCTGATGGGAAATCGCACTCTTCATCCGTTGGTTCTACTTTAGCATTCACAATATCATTTCTTTTTTGATATAATGGGTCGAATTGCTTCGCATATTTACACTCCAAAACGTGTAACTCCTCTTGAAACTTAGCTTCAATGTTTAAACATTGCAATTGAAGTTTTTTCAATGCCTTGATGCGTCGTTTCACGACCTTTGGTAGAGACTCATAATAACCTGAGAGATTGCCAACCATGCCAGCCAGCTTAGACTGCATCAGTGCCAACGCTTCAGGATTATTCATTACTTCGCCGACAAAACTGTTCACCTTTCCAGCTTCGACGTCAATCTTTTCTTCAGCTTCTTTTGACGCCCTGAAAATGTTATCATTTCGTCACATAAAAAATCAACATTCTCGATAATCTTACTTTGATTTCGTTTTATTGTCAGACATTGTTTAAGTGGCTCACGAATGGACACAAATTTCAACGAAAAGGGGCTGAATTACTGCACGAGTTGTTTAAAACAGAAGTGCAAATGTGAGAAAAATGTGCTCTGTGAGCAATAAGCGTGAGTAGAGTGCGCTTATGAAAAGATTACCGGAAAAAGACGGCGAAACGGCGCTCGGCGCTAATCGGGGGTTACTTATAAATTGTGATAAATTCTTGCAAATATCAATTTTTAGAAATTATCGACAAATTTTAATGCAATTTGTATTTAAAATAACTTTTAACTAACTTCCATAGTTCAACCTTCAGTCAAAAACCTAATTCTTTGTGTCTTCACAATTATTTAACTTGCGATCATCAACTTTACAAGTCTTCTGCAAATTATCAAATTTTAAAGAATATAAAGATAAAAGTTTTGCAAAGTTTGTTCGCAACGTTAACGGATCACGAATAGTCACACTGGACGTGAAGTGGTTCGATATGTCATAAATTTGCACAAAGTTTGTGTGATAAACGAAAGCAGACGATCAGTGAACTTAAGCCCCTCCTTTCCCGGGACGCTTGCCCGGGATTTTATTTCGTTACTTTCAGTTCGTTTCAAAAAGTATCAAACTCTACAATACAGGCTACTTTTGCATGAATCTCTGAGTACATTCTTATTAACCGTTTTATTTTATTGGTTCAACTTTTGTAATCGAAATTTAAAATTTTAAAAGTTTAAGAGTGAGTCGTTGAAACAAACTGTTCAAACTTGCAGAAGGAATGGGTGAGTTCCGTTAAACGAGAATTTTTGCAAAGAACGTTACTTGAGTTCATTTCTTGCAGCAAAGCGAAAGCAAAGCAGCGTTTCTCCGAGATCAGCACGGAGAATTCAAAAGCATAAATTGTCGGACATTCGATGGCGAACAAATCTCGCAAAATCGTTCAAAGCGTTAGAACGCACCGTTGCAAAATGTAATGGCGAGAAATCGCTGCAAAGCCGTTCGAGAATCACTGTTCTCGATCAGAGTTTGAGCTGCATTCAAGCTCTGGAGGCGAAAGTGGAAGAACTTTGCAATAAAAATGCAGAAAGCAACGGTTTTAAACGCAAAGAAACTTTTCCGAAATGTTTTACGTTGGATTACTTTCGCAAATCGTTCACCATTCTCGACAACGCATACTGTTCAGGTGTAATTTTGCCGAAAGATCAGAACTGTCACGTGAATGTGACTAAAAGAAATGAAATACTTTCGAGTCTCTTGGAATTGGATGAATCGAATTTTAAAAAATATCCGAAACCTTTGCTGAAGGAAACTAACTGTTCATCGGCTGCTTATTTTGCAACAAAACGAAACTACACCAACTTAAATCCGAGATATGATCCCGCAATTTTATTTCCATTCTCGAATTTTCCTTTGCAAAGCTTCTCTTTTGCAACGTTGGTTCCTGAAAAATATCACTGCGGCACCGAGACTGCCCTTGCTTTTGACTCGATTTCAGTCAATCCTTCTGCAAGTTCAACATTTACCAGTCAATCAATACCTTTTACTCCTAAAAAAGGTAGCAACATGGACGCTCCAAAGAACAAGCAGAAAACAAAATTTGCACCACCAAGACTATCAACTAAAGTTCGACGAAGACTAGACATGGATAAAGCAGACAGTACAATTCAAATATCAAACGCTTCGGCTGACGTTTGTAGCACAAGTACCATTGCAAATGATAATGCGTCTCTGTCAACACTTGAAGGCAACAATTGTGTCCAGGGAGATATAAATCGTCTCTCAGAGGATTTAAAGGACATAAACTTATCGGACGTCGAGCGAGATTTCAAATTTAAAGACGACGTCGGTACGTTTATGAAACTTAATACAAAATAAACTTCCTTTTATTTCATAGATATTTCGAATTTTACATCGTTATACGACTTTGACGGAAACGAAGATTTTCCTCAAATAAACGGTAAAAAGCAATTTGTTTCAATAATTTTGAGCCAATTTTGATAGTAATAGAGGTAAATGATACCAAAGAGGCGGCTAACAAACAGGAAATTCTGGTAGATGATGAATTGCTGGTTCAATTTTTATCAGGAACATTCCATGGTTGTCCACCACAAATGGCGATCAACAATATTGAGGAATCAATTGGTTAGTATATTCAGTTTGAATGAATTTGTGTTTAAACTATCTTTTAAAATCAGCAAACTTTGTAACTGTGGAAACAAGTATTAAAAACGAAAACGATTTAACATTTCAGCAACAAACTTCGAAACAATAATTTTACAACTTATTTAATAAAGTTTATTTTCTTCTTTTTCAACTTTTTAAATTCAATTAAAAATTGTATTTATAAATATTTAATATTGACTAGAATAAATATTTGATGCAATCATTATCACTCAAACACAATATAAGACATGAATTGGTCAAAAGGTGAGGAGTGGCTGTTGCTTAGAGTTGAGGAGATCAGCAACGATGTAGTGCCAAGGCAACGATACATACGTTAAATATGTCTGGAATGATGGTGAAGTAGCTCGTTTACTTTCTTTCCAATTGTAATATGCTTGGATGAAACCTGGTGTACTCCATACTCGATCTTCACACGTATCAGTTACTTCTGAAATTGAAATGTGTACAAAACGATACAAATATTCGCTGATTACCAGGATCAATTTCCTCTGCATCAACTTCAGTCAATGCACTTGCATATTTATCGACTCCTTCGCTCTCAGATCGCGATTTGTGTAATCGTCTCGCTCGCCATTCAAAGATATAACTCTTGAGATTACTCGAAGGGTCAGACATTCGTCTCTTTGAATATGGGTTATCCTGGTTATCAGAAGAACAAAAACAACTTGAAAACAGAGCAAATAAGAAATTTCTTCGTTTCGGTTCAATATTAACCTTCCGAAGGATAAGCTAAAAGTGAAACGTGACTGAGTTAATGAACACAAACCTCCATTTCGTTGTATTCGAAATCAGTGATCACAAATCCAGGATCGGAAGTTGGCGTTTCAATATCACTCGCATTTTCCTTCTTTATAGCCATTTCTGCCAACCCTTTATTTCCTGGGCCTCTCATTCTAACAAATTCTACGACCCGTTTTTGTTTGCTTTTTCGTCGCCACGCAGTGGGACAATTCTTGGAAGAACTTTCCTGTGTGTAACAGTTAAAATCATATTCAATTCTTGCATAAATAACTCACTTTGTTGTCATAAATTGTTTTCAATAAATCGTAACTAACTGATCCCAAGAATAATACAACAGGACGATCGGCTCCACGTTCTTTTGCTACTAATTCAACAGTAATCATTTCACCATTTCTGACAACTATTTCAGATAAGAGCTGAAAATACAATGTTTTACTACAGTTTGTAAACATCTGACATCAAAAAATCTTACGTCATCGAAGTTATCAACGGAGAAAAATATATCTGGATAAGTTATTTGTTCGACTTCTCCTTTATTCTCCATATTTCTATGGCTTGGGGAGGCGTAAACTTTTAATGTGCGTTTCTTGAGTATTTGAATGTCGGTGAAACTCGTACGCGTACAAATTGCACAGGTGAGCCAATATTCAATTTCTTGCATAATAATATTAAGATAAAGTGTTTCTTCCCAATCAATTTCCAAATCTCCAATTGGCAGCTTTTTTGAAACTTTGCGATAAACTTCGATCAAAGTCTGCGGAAAGCGAAAACATAATTAAAAAACACGTTTGCAGGCACACCTTATTAAATAGATTACCTCGCATTGCGAGCGATTTTTATTGCCTTTCTTGGATTGCTTTCTAACGAAGAAAAGTAAGTCATCCTGCGAACGATTATTGCAGATAAAGTTTTCAACGAATAAATTGCTCCAGAATTTTGTAACATTTTTGTTTATTGATAAAAACCCGGAATCTAAACAGATTTGAAACATTATAAAACAGATGACATAACTGATGGTCAAACCTTTTTCCAAGACTCCTGGAACACTGTATTTCAGTGCGTTCATTTAATTAGATTTTTATTCATTCTTGTTCGATTACTGCACTGAAAGTAAAGTGTATTGCAGAGCTTTGTTGACTTTCACATTTCAACATCGACTGACAACCAGTGCTGAGGACTGTTACACAATTACGACTTTTCGAGCAGTAAAACTCACATTAATTATGATTTATGATTTTTAATATTCAAAACAATTGTTTACTAAAAGCGCAGTTCACTTATCTTTAATATAAAATATTCGTGTTAATCGCAAATACTTTTTCAAAATATTGACTCACACTGCTATCGCCACTTGCAGAGGAAATTAACTTTCTGTAAACAAGTTTGATAACTTTTATGTCGCTTTAAAAAATTTATTTCCTGGAAATAATCAGTATCAGACTCACTGACACATTTGTGTTGAACAATGAAAGTGAAAAGTTCAGTTAGAAGTTGAAAAAAAAACAGAAATTAGAAGTGCAACAGATGCACTAATACCTTTACGTAAAAATTTAAATGTTTCTATTGTTGCTTGTAATTAAGCTCAAAAAAAGCAATCTAATATGGAACAATGGTAGAAATCTTAGAAAACCAAATCAATAAAATTAAGATACAGTCGATCTCCATAAAATGACGCTTTTAAATTCAGGTGTAATGAAGGTTCAATCGATACAAAACTAATATTTAAACGTAATCCCTGTGTTGGAAAAACGCGGGAAATTAGTTGTAGCCGAGTTGGTTTTTAATTAAAAGTTTTTTAATTTTAATTTTTGTGACAATGACTGAAAACAAGGAAGAATTGCAATATTTAGATTTGGTACGACAAATCGTAGAAACTGGAAGTAAAAGAGATGATCGAACAGGAACTGGAACTTTGTCAATATTTGGAACGCAATCACGTTTTTCACTCGCAAATGGTAACCACTTTAGTTGCTGCTTCTAATTATTAATAATCTGTTATAAAAAAATCAATATTTTCACACGTTTATCGAGTTTGTTGTAAGCAGCGATAATTGAGTAAAAGAAGTTGTGAGAGTTGGTGCGCACAGATTTTGTGAGATGACGGAAGCTTCATTACCCGAATATCATTGGTTTTTCTGCGATTGAGTGACAAACATTGAATCCATTGCAGAGAAATGGAAATTCAATTTTTGCAGAGTTGAATGCATTCTTTTTGGTCATAAATTGCGGACTAAAAGCGTAATTTGAGTTGAACGTAACACAAGCAAAATGTAAACGAGCGCTTTTTCATTCTCATTTTTCAAATGTGTTCTGCAATTTGACTCTTCTGCATATTTTTATTGTTGATTCATGCTATTGATTGTTTTTTGTTCGACTGAATTCGACACTAATAGTGTCACAAAAAATAGCAAAAGTTTAGATTCGCGTTACATATTACTAAACATAAAATTAGCTAAAATGCTGTGAAACCTCTCGATTACGTATACGAATGTTCACTCCAACTAGCCTGACTGAGAGTCCACACAAAAGTTGCTGAAAATAGTCTATAGTTTATGTCCGCTTCCATATCTGTTGGAAGATATATAAAAGGTTACTTTTTGGTTAAAACGTGTGCATTTCCTAAACATCGGTTTGCGCACTGCCACACATTTTATAAAAGCTTGAATTCGAGCCGGGTCGAATGCGAAGTTATTCGAAATTGCGCAGGCCACCCATTTTGCAATATTACTCGACAACTGACCTGAACGCGGGTTTACTTCAGTTTATAATGGTGATGTCTCACTGTACTTAAAAGTAGCAAAAAATGATGTAAATTTCCATCGAGTGCGACAACTGCTTAAAGTTTCACAACTGAAAAACTATAATATTTTAACAGACACAATGCCATTGCTGACAACGAAACAAGTGTTTTGGAAAGGAGTTGTCGAAGAATTGTTATGGTTTATAAGAGGCAGCACAAACAGCAAAGAGTTGTCGTCAATCGGAGTCAAAATCTGGAATGCTAATGGTTCGAAAGAGTATCTCGAATCTCTTGGTTTCGCTAATCGTGAAGAAGGCGATTTGGGACCCGTTTATGGATTCCAATGGAGACATTTCGGAGCCACTTACAAAGATATGAATTGTGATTATTCCGCCGAAGGAGTGGATCAGTTGCAAAATATCATTGATACGATCAAAAACAATCCAAACGATCGCAGGATTATACTTTGTTCTTGGAATGTTTCTGGTATGTGAACTTCGTTTCGATGACTTCTGAATGAGTTTATTCTAGATCTTCCTTTAATGGCTCTTCCGCCTTGTCATTGCTTGGCTCAATTTTATGTTAACGACGGAAAGCTTTCCTGTCAGTTGTATCAAAGATCAGGAGATATGGTATTTACAGATGCTTTATTTGTTATTCAAATTACCGTTGCTTACCACAGGGACTGGGAGTGCCTTTCAATATCGCTAGTTACTCGTTGTTAACCCATTTGATAGCACACGTAACTAACTTAAAAGCGCACGAATTCATTCACACGATTGGCGACGCTCATGTTTATTTGGATCACATTGAACCGTTGAAAGAACAAGTAAACATTCATTCATTCATTCATTACGCAATCATTTATCCTTTCGCTTAGTTAAAAAGAGATCCTCGGCCGTTTCCGAAAATATCGATCAAAAGAGTAGTCGAAAAAATTGACGACTTTCGAAGCGAAGACATCGAACTAATTGGCTACAATCCACATTCTCGAATTGCAATGAAAATGTCTGTCTAACTCGATACTAAGTACACTCCTTTATGAACAAAAGGGATGAAATGACCACAAAGCAGACTTTCAGACGACTCTTATTCCCATCCAGTGAATTAAGTGCCAATTTTATGAGTAAATTGTTTCTTAACGACTTTGATTACTTTTTATGCAATATTTTTAAGTTGCAAATAGTTTCACTTGAAATTATAAATAATAAAGTGATGTTGAATAATTTTTCAATTGAATTGTGAACAAATGATACTTAAATGTAACGTTTCCGAAAAGTGAGAGAATGAAAAAGGTAACCGAAATACATTCGCTAATGTAACTGTGGCCACAGGAGAAATTCGCGTTTAATGGTTAATAGTGTTGTGCACCATTACAAGTACAGTGCAAACATTCGAATGCAAAATTATGATTAAAGAAAGTAAAAACAAAACGCAACAATAATCACGAAACTTGTGTGTGTTGTTTGATGAAAATAAGTGATCGCAAGTTCTGTGAAAAGTGTCACATTTTGTTGCGATTTCGGGTTAATTTATATTCAAAAATGAAAGCAAAATCAATAAATTTGACAAATGTTGGTTACGCAGTGTCTGCTTTGGTTTTATGGGTCGCGAAACTTGTTCAAAATAACTATAAATTATTTACCAGAATTGCAGTTTTTGGCAGAACTGTTCATGTAATGAATAAAGCGTTGCGAAAAGCGATTCGAAAGTATTGACCGCTTTTCAAGTGGCTGCTGTTCGATTGCCGCTTAATTAACAGCTAACAGTGAAAGTAGATACAAACCGAGCAGCCAGTCGGTGTGTGTTTAAACGTGAAAATAGAATGGAAAAAGAGTGAATTAAGTTTTTCGAATCATTAATCGAATCACGGCAAACGGCGAGCAACGATCGCACAATTAGCCACTTCAGACAACTTTTTCAATGCATTTCAAGCAAATTTTCTCGTGAACCCTTAACTTTTCAAGTACATGTCTTTCATGCCAATTAAAATTCATTTTTGTTCGTTTGTTTGTCATGTTCACAAAGAAGTGTATAAACGATTCGAAGCGTTTAAATTGAAGTACAAGTGAAGAAGAATTTGAAATATTTAATTGCATTGCGAAACACAATAGAGAAATAAAAAGCACACGAATCATAAAAATTTTGCAACATTTCACTGTGAATAGCAGTGTTATAAAGTATAGTGTAATAAAAGTGAAATATACATTTTAAGTCATGTTTAATCCGAGGTTATTTCACGTTTGAAGCGATCAAATAAAAATGGCTAAAAAATAGGCTGTTTGACAGTTTGTTCGTATTTTATGTCAAAAGACACAAAAGGAATAGAAAATAGAGTACATTTTACTGCTTGCTTAAGTTTCGAGAAGAGATTCAATCAAAAAACTGTTATTTACTGGAGGAATGTTTAAAGCAGCAGCGAAACCTTTTTACGGGTTTTATGAACACTTCGATATTGATTTATTGTACTTTTCAAGCTTTTCGAGAAGCGTTCGATGTCTGAAAGAACGTGAAGACAACGATTGCCGAAATCGACAACACTTTTTCATTAATATTGAACGTTGTACGCAGTTTTATGTCGTTTTTTAATCGCCGAGGATTTTCGACAAAAGTTAATGAAACGCTGGCAACAGTTGTGCACGACATTCGTTCGCTAGCACACTCACAACGAACACTCGACTGCATCATTGCAGACATCAACCACTCCTCCTAATAATTGTACAAAAAGTATACTTGTTTTAACTAAATCAATGAGTAGTGATGCGAACATTAATCGCTAATTTGCAGTTTAAAACATGATGTTCAGCGTTCGTTCGCTTTGCGATCTGTGCGTCTCTGCGTGACAGTTTTCAATGAATCGCGATCGATGTCCGTTCGTCGCTTTAAATTAGAAAAACAAAATTCGCAGATTACGCGTAATTCGCGAATTCTTCGACGAGAAGTGAATTAAATAAAATTGGAAACATTTTACGTCTTTTCGTCGAATCGATCTGCGAAACAGCTCTGCGCGACAAGCGAACAGATCCGAGGTTATGCTGGTTATGCTTGCTCTGCTCTGCTGCTGTTGAGTCGCTGTTCGTTGAGGAAACAAGCATCC
>NCKV01000477.1:0-17448 GCA_003675905.2 Leptotrombidium deliense
GTTTTGTTGCATACATTTATTTGCGAAAACACATCCATTAAACGCTAACGTCAATACGCGAACGTGACTTTCGTCGCGATTCGCATTTCGCTGTGAATTTAAAAACGGTAACGATTTGTGCACTTTTCATTGAATGCAAAGATGTACATACAGTGTTCGCATGTTTCCTCGAAACCGGAGTGAACTCGAGCTGTAAACAGTCGCTAATAGTGACCGCAAAACAGTGTCAATTAACAGTTCTCAGTTGACAGCGGAAAACCGAAGTACACGCGCGGTTAGTTGTCATTGCGTGTTCCCGCGGAAAGCGATCAATTAAATAATTAAAGATTAGGTCGACAGAAAAGAGTGGACACACGTTTGGTCGAAGAATGTACTTGTGACTGCAGTGATCTCCCAACGATCGGTTATTAATTAAGTTGTTCTTTTTGTATCACAATTAATTAGTGTTATCGTCTCTTTTTTACTAATTGCATGTCGTTGACAAACAATTACTTAATAACGAATGTTGTGTCTTAAAAGGCGCGCAGCGATGACATCATTAATAAGTGTGTGCAGTGCACAAAGTAAATGCATAAAACGCATTAAAATAGAGTGATCTGCGATCGGTTATGCATCACATTTTCATAAACGAACGAATCAAGAGAACGAACAGCGAGTATTCAACTTCCTTGTGTGTGTGTTGCGCGCTCTGCGTTTTCAGTGTGTTTTGTTGCGTATTCGCTGTCAATTTGTTTTTTGTGAAGCAAACAACAGGTAAAAAGAAGGTAAATGTATGTAAAACACTTCCTCATCCGTAAAGTTTTCCACTTTTTTACTTCTTTCAAAGCCAGAAAATAAACCTGATAATTCTTTGAATTAAACTAGTTTAATTTAATGTCAAACAAACTTCAAAACAATCATTTTTGCAAAGCCTGAAAGAGGTTACAAACGAATGAATGAATGAACGCCTGCATTTTCATCGAAGCTCGTCGACAAATATTAGACTCACTTTTAAAGTGATTGCAGTTCATTTGGAAGTATTATTTAAAAGCGAAGCATCGCACAATGTTTGCAGTGTTTGTAGAAGTTGCCTGTGTTCTAGCTCGCAGTAACAGTCGCAGCGCAAAGTTCGATCGATGCAACGATGCGCCCAACAAAGCTGTGCGTCCTGTGATCCATTTTTGAAAAAGCACCGAAAAAAAGAGTTTCAATTAAAAAAGGTAAATTTAACCGCAAAACAAAAGGCGAACGCAAAACCGGGCAAAACGTATCACTGGCCTATATTTGATTTAGGAATACATATTTTTTGTGTGTGCAACAATTGCATAAAGAACCAGTTCACAAATTTGTTTGAGGATCGCTGCCATCGAGCGATGAAACAAACAAAGAACTGGATTAAAAGGTCGTCAAATTAGATGCCTCCGAAAAGGTGATCAATGAATCGACCTTTTCGGTCATTGCTTCGTTGCTGAGAAGGTTAACACACAATTAACCATCACTTGCCTCCTCGCTGCTTCGAACCTTTCAAAAACGGTTCTTACATCCATTTTCACTTCGAAAACAAGTGAAACAATATTTTCTACTTTTCAACGAAAAATGATTTATGAATTCTTATGAAACTTGGCGTTCAATGCATCGCACTTCATGTTCGCTCGAGTGTTCAACGAAACAAACGTTATATTTAAACACATTACATCATTAAATGAGTAAATATGTAATAATATCGATATGATTGTTGATAATGATTGTTTGTTGATTTGTGAGCAGAAAATAAGTGTTTATCGAACGCATCTCCATTCATCGTTTCGCTTTTTGCGAAACATGAAAAACGCGCATCTTTTGTGTTGCAACACATTTTCGATTCAAAAATGATTCCAATTTCGAAAGTCGCAAAAAGCATTCGTGAAATATGTATTCAAGTGTTTGTCTCGCAATAAAACACGTGCAAAAAAGGTGAACAAAAACGTGAATCGGTTTGAATGGCGTTCACAAAATAAGTACCGTTGTAAATTCACAAGCAGTTCATATTTGTTCGTTTTCTTTGTGATTCGCTGTCGAATCATTGAACTGTTCACTGTTCACTTCACGAAACACTTTCAATTATAAATGAAAACATTTGTAAAATGAATCGCTGCAAACCGAACAAATATCAGTGAAAATAAAGTTCGCAAACATCGATAATTACAATAATTAACCACAAATTGCAGTTTGACGGAGTTTGTCGATGACGTTAGCGTTGTGCGACCGCGACTTTGACCGCACACACGATCGCAACTCATTCATCTTCAGTTGTGACACAGAGAACTGTTGCAGTCAAAGTTGTGAGTTCAATTTCGCGATTAAAACTATTTATTACTCTTTTATCAGCAAACGGCAAAAGAATTACACACTTTTAGCCGTTCGCATTTTGTGATTACAACTTTGCATTTAAATTTGTTTCAATTTGCAAGCTGTCTTCAATGCACACTTTTACTTTTTATTTCACATTTAATTGCATTTAATTTTGTTTAATTTTGTAACAAAAAAGCATTTATTTGCAGTTGAAATGGTTGTTGGAAATACCTTTTTTTCGTTCGTTCGTAATGCATTTGAAATTTGATTTATTTTTTAGAGAAAGGCGAGAAGTGAATAACAATGATTTCAGGATTCTGCGTTTTCACTGCAAAAAAGTGATTCAAAGAGTTGTGTTCGCTTAGATTAGATTGGATGCACTTTAATCACAGCCTCATCTATTATCCACTCATCTCAACTCATCTGTCGCTGTGAAACTGTCGAGGAAACATCGGAGACTCTCGTCGTCAGCAAGTTTTGTTAAACAATACTGTATCTGCACTGTTATCGCCTCAATTCGCTGCTCGTAATTAAAAAACGTGATCATTTGTCGCATAAAAAGTAGTTGAAAATGTTTTCGTACAATCTTGGAGTACATTTCGTTCTTATTGCTCTTCTCGTCTGTTAATCGCGGTGCAATTACAAGTAATGTCACGAAAAGCGCATCACTTCATCTCTGTTCACGTTTTATGTTTTAAATATTTCATAACATTTGAATACAAACTTCAAAATTGGTTGAGTTTCAGTTACAAGATAGCTGACATCATAAATGTGATGCTTTGTTGAACGAGAATGCCAAACCGAAAAGTAAAGTAAATTATAACCTAGAAATGAACACGCTGCGAATACCGGTGAGAATTGCTCGCAGAAGCTGATCGCAGCAATCGATACTTAAATGGCCAACCAATTGTTTAGTCGCTGCACACACACACAACAAACACAGTTTGTTACCTGTACTCTATTCGTATCTTTCTACTAATTGCCAGCATCGTCGAGCAACACATATTGCACACATACTACTACTACTCGTACTTGTTCACTGTTTCTGTTAGCATTCGAACAACGCGAACAATGGCTGCAACGCAAAGTGACACTCAATTCTGGCTAAGATAAATTAGACGCAACACACCGAATCTTGACTGTCTCAGTCAACTAAAACTCACTTTGTTCACGCATTCAATGTTTAAAGTTACGAAAGAGTAATGAAACGCGAGCTTACAAAGCAAACAAAAGTTTCGTTTAAATTTCGAAATGTTTGCAAAAAACAGTCAATTCTGTGTTTTACTTTTCACATTTCTTTAAAAGCGTTGAAAAAGCTTAATTGCAACGCAACGCATAACAATTATGTAACTGCGTTTCGATTTATTTGAAAGACTTGAATGCATTTGAAGCCGAGAAAAGGTGTCACACAAAAGTGTTTGACCTCTTCGCGGGTTTATTAACCATGTTTTTACGAAACAATCCAATTTCAATGCAAACATTGAATTCAAATTAAACGCTCCACAAAAAAGTAAACATAAAATGATATTCAACTCGTTTGCAAAACGATCAACTTGTGTTCACTGGTATCGTCGCTAAAAAGCGTGAGACAAATGAGTGACATTTCATTGAATAAACGCGAATAAACTGAATGTGTGGACTCCGTGTGACGACCGTCCGCAGAAGTGGCGCAAACTTGGCTCGTTCGTTTTTTACATAATTTTAAATGATAACTAAAATGTGTGGTTTCAATTGAACGCGTATTTGCATCGCAGACTTGGGCCACATTTGCGTTCATTGATTTGAATGCATTCAATTTTACAAACAATAATAAGACGAAAAGAACAAAAAGAAAAGGTTAACTTTGCGCTGTTCTCATTAATTTCGTTTCAAAGAGTTTATTGGAACCGGAAAAGCAATTTGATTGTTTCGTACTGTTTGTATACAGCCAATTGTGGCTATCGCGAATTCAGGTAAAAGGTGAATTACATTTTACTGAATTAGTTCGCTGTGAACGATAGATTGTTGCGAGTGCGTTGGAGGCATCGAGAAAGTGATGCACAAAAATGAGCGATGAAACATTGCACGTAATTATGCCGTTAAATGCAATTTTGCAACGCAATGCAACAACACACAGATACACATGTAAAGTAAGCGGCGATGTTTCTCCGTTTTAATTCGGATTATAACAGATTATCGTTTCTCGCAGGTTATGACTTAAATCGCAGTCATTTGGCTTCTTTACCAGCAAACCTAAATTCAATGAATGCTCGCTTTGTGCACGCTTTATTACGGTCTATCTTGCATTTAATAACCGTTTGCTTTTCGCTGAGTTTATTTCGAACTGAATTCACCGTTTGCCAAATAGTCGCATTCAAGTTGTTGCATTGAAAAACACACATACACACAACACTTCACTTCCCTGAATGCATTTGCAGCAACTTTTTTCGAGCGCAACTTTTCAATTCGTTCTTTTTAAATAATATTTCTCTTTTGATTTTTACGATAAATATTATTTTTCTATTTTAGATACAATAAAAACGTATTATTGGTACATTAAAGCGTAACTTAACGCTGTCTGTATTTGTTGCGTCAATTACACGCGATTTGCGGGTTAAATATATACACTGGTATTATTATTGTTGTTGTTGTTATGCACACGTTTGTGCGGCTTCTAAAACCGCTATTAACAAGCGATCACATTTAGCGCTTCAAAAAGAAAACAAGACATTCTAATTTCGGTTTTGAAAACAAAACGGTTTCGAGTCGCGGACTAACACTGAATCAGTGCATCGTAAACAATACGGTTTATGGATGCAGTGAATCAGTGAATGCCTGCAACCTTTTTTAAAAGAGTTGTATACACATTAACGGCGACAATCGAACGCAAGACACACTCGTTGTTGTTGAAGCGACTCACTGAAACCGAAAAGTGAGCACAACTCAATTATTCTTCTCTGCTCTGCAATCGTGTGGTATAAGAATGCAAAAAGGCGTTCAATAACTTCACAACTAATTTTAACTCTTCAACTGTTATTTTAATTTTTTAAACGAAACGTTCCTTTATTTTTTTATTTCAATGAAACGTAAATTGAAAAAGTGTCAAAAAGATGTTTGAAAGCAAAGAACGAAGCGAAGAGAGCCAAGAGTCGCGCGCTGCGAACTGATTTCTACTTTCAATGTTTCAAGGATTTAATTTAAAAATGTTTTCATAACGAATAACTTAAATACTGTTTTCGCGAGTACATCACATCATCACACGCTGCACAAGCATATTGCACACACAAGTATGCGAGCGTTTTTACAATCGTGCCAATATTTGCCATTATTTTGTTCGCCGCAAAATGGCCAAACAACGAAACGATTCGCAAACATCCATTCCACTTGTGTTTTGTAAAAAAGCTAAAAAGCAGTCTCATTTGTTTCTTGCATTGTTAAATCGAGAAGAAGAATTGTTTTTGAACACACAATAAAAAGAATCATCGCTTGCTTTTCGTCGTCGCTACAATTCGAAGCTATTAGCAACGGATGCAAATTAGTTGTGCACACATACACACACGCAGAAGACATACTCGTAATTACTGCTTTGACACTCGCTGCTCTCGAAGAACAACGCTCGAATTTTGAAATTATATTTAAAAAGCTGATAGTTGATAGTGTTTGTTGTGTTATGCTTGGAATGCATTCAAAAATTATGCTCACCTAAAATAAATGATGTCATTTTTGGAGAAACGTACCGAAATTCCGACGCAGAATAGAACTGCGAAAACTTCGACGGCTTTTGTTGCCGAAAGGTTACGGATAAAGGTTCGCATGCATCGCTCGCCGCTTGTGGCAACTGTTCGTTTCTGTGCTCACTTGTACAGCGTTTATTTATCGCGAATACGAACGTGAAAGGCTGCTTGTGTGTCGTTGCAGTGAGATATGGTAACACAACCAGAATTAGCAGTGTTTAACGATCAATAATTAAAGCCACAGATTGCGAACAATGAACAGCCTTCCGGCAATCGCTTATGCGCTGGTCGCGTTAATTTTTGACAAACTCTTTCAAAATGAAAACAATGCGAAAATAGTGTTCCGCGAAAAGACTAAATTTGGCACATTTCGTGTGAAATGAGTAAACAAGAGCCGTGAATGTGAGCAAATTTGGAGAAAGTGCGACGCGAGTTTGACAAACTTTCGGCGATCACAACTTTTCAATTGAACAATAATTGTTCACAGCCAAAAGAACGGTTTGCATTCGCGATTCGTTGCAATAAAATAAGTAACAAAGCAAATAATCCGCTGTAAAACTCAATTACAATTCACCCCGGATTCGCGTGACGCGTACTGTTCTCATCGAAACTCGGCTAAAATAGTAGTCGTCAGTGAATTGAAAGGTTGATTATGTGTTGTGTTGTGTGTGTTATGTGACGGAAAATTATTTTTTAGCGAAACTCGTGTTTAAACGGAGAAAGCCTCCGCGACTGTAGAAGTGCCGCAAAACAGTGAGAACAGAGAGAAGAGCGCGAGAACAACGGTAACATTTGGCAGATTGCATCTCACCGCGCGACGCACGTGCCTTTTCATTGCACGCATTGAAATCAGAACACAGCAGAAGCAGTCGTAGATGCATGCGATCGCAGCGATGGTCACGGCCCACGTTTAGATGCTCGCTGCTGACAACCAGAGTTGCCCTTTAACTGCGAAACGGGTAACGATCAATGAGCGATGAATGAGCGCGGCTCCCCTCGACTGATGCTCAGCTGTCCCTTTTTCCAGTATTCGCAGTACGACTGTTTCGACGATCAAACGTTGTCCTCAAACGGCGAACGCAGGGGACGAATCACGGGGGATACACGCGGGGACTCAAATATTTGCAGCTCTGCTGCAGAGTTCAATGAGACTTTGAGACAAACATCGCTGTTTCAAAGATACCCAGCTACGGATGTCCTTTAGGTGCCCGGTCGCTCTGTTCACCACACAACACAAACGTAAAGCACACTACAAACGACACCTCTGAGCTGCTCGCGTAAAGCGTGAACGCAATAAATTAACAGTCGACAACACTGGTCGGTCGTCGCCCGCGTACCGCAAACGCTTCCCAAGAAAGCGGAGGTTAATCGCAACACAACGTGACAGACACTTCTTGACGCCCGCTGAGCATTAAAAGAGACTTACATTAAAATGATAACCTCTTCGGTCGCTCTGTTTTGGGATCACTCGTATTCACTCGAATTAAGCTGTCGTCAGCGTAGTTCAGCTGTCTTCAATATTCTCTTGATCAGTTGTTGTTCAACAATCAACTTGTGACGAAAACATCAAAAGAAGCGATTTATTCGTTCGCTAGTTGAGAGAAGAGCGTTGAAATTAAGTTTCTTTAAACTTTTTTATACTTGAGAAAAGCATCGAAAAGAACGTCAAAAAACTTTTTGACAATCGTTCAAATGTAGTGTGTTTGCTGTGCGGCACCGAAACAAGCGAAACATGCGAAACAGAATTGCAGACAGACTTCAGTGTTCACTGTTCAATCTCCGCCTCGAGTCGTCCACGGATGGCGCGGCGCATGGCTCTTCCATGCCTGGCTCTTCCTGTGCTCTGACATCGTTCATCCGACTGCCTGCGAACCTGACTGCACAACGCACCACTGAAACACTGCGAACGCTGCGTTCAGCGAGAAGTCCGCACTCATTCTTCACGCATTTCAGACATAAACAAAACTGTTCGTACAACGACCGCAATATTCAGCGCAACATTCAGAGCACGTGTTCTGCTTTAATTGCTTCGCCATCCAAATTATTCTTTTTTCATCTTTTGCACTGTTTTTTTAGTGATTCGCCGCGTTTTCAGTGAAATAAGCGAAAAAGCAACAAAATCACTCGAGAAACATTTTTCATTACAATATTTCAAGTATCGAGAAAGTGTTGTAAACTTCTCGTTACTCTTGTTACGCGTGAAAACTAATATTCGAAAAGACTGCTTTCAAAATTTTCCTTGAAAATAAGAAATGAATTGAGAAAATAAAACGGAACTCTGTTTAAATGCGAACGCTTGTCTTTCAAGGCTTGTCATTCGAATGCAATTGCAGTGCCATTTCTGCCATTCTGTAATTGACGCTAATTATTCGCAGTGTTTCGTTGTACTACATCCAATTGGTCGACACTTAGCAGCAAATATTGTTAAACGAGAACGAACCCAATTCGAAAACAATTGGCAAACTTTGTGCTGCTTGTGTGCAACCTTCGCGGACACTCCGAGGAAGCTGTTGTTCGCAGCAATCACCGAAATCACAGCTCACAACAAGCAATGTCAGCAATGCGACGCGAAATGTGAACACACCGAGAAAGGTGTCCAAGAAATTTACAAATATGCGTAAACTTTGAAATATTCTATTTCTATTAATATTCTATGATTCTTAGAACAATTGCGAAGGTTAAACTATTTGAAGTATGTCTGCCGGCGACTCGAAGTGGCTGAGAAATATGCTGTTCGCATCGTTCGCTGGTCATAACCCGTACTGTCCTTTATTTGCCGTGTGAACACAAACAGAGCCTCAAGTGTAACAAATTGCAAAATTAGCTATCATTTAAAGTGACGATTGCGATCGAATGCCATGTTCTGTTCTCACAAATATCGTTTGAATGCAAAACGCGTTTTTTCACAGAGAATCAGAAGTGTGCATCAAATGTGAATACGAACGAAACGAGAGTCGAAAAGAGCGAGAACAGAGAACAGTTCACTTCGTCGATTTACTGCTAATTTATGAGTAAAATAACTTTTGTAAAGAATTCTCAAAGCGCGACTCTGTTTGCGTGACATTCATTCGTTTGCAAATTACGCTGCACGTGCGAACGTTGCTCGAGTTTCGTTCCGTTTTAAGATAACTTTTTTGTGAAAAAAGAAAGCAAAGCTTAAAATGAGTGAATTATATAAACGGAAGCGTCCGACATTTAAGCAGTAAATAACGATTGAAAGCAACACGAAACGCAGATAAATTTTTTATTTTTAACTATTGAATGTATTGAAACATAAATTTATAAAGAGTCATTTGAAGAGGTTCGACAGTATAAATATTTGCTTATGAATTAAGAATCGCAGCGTTACGACGTCGACGGCCGCGATTTATGCGGTGTATTGCCGCGCATTCGACAGTGAATGCGAACCATATCTCAACCGATATTTCGGCCGTTTTCTTGCGAATCACGCAGTCTTTTGCGTCTAATTTATTGACTCGCAACGAAATGAAAGCGAAATACTCGAGAAATACTTGCGAAACGTACTGCCGATCGATTAACGCATCAACAGAGTAACAGTGGAAAATAGTGAACGAAACTATTTTATCGCTGCAAATCTGACTGTCAATGTAAAAACGTGTTAATTCTTAAAAGTGGCCAAGAAACATAATGCAATGTAATCACGAATCGCAGGCGAAACAGAAGCAAATATTTTACGAGATTCTTTAAAAAAAGCTTCGCTATCACATCTTTCAAAAGAAAGGGTTTTCCTCCAGATTTGCATCCAATTCAATGCATTGACTTTCTTGCAAGCTTGTAAAGCTTAAAATTCACTTCATCAGAAACATGCTGTTTAATTTATGGTTTTAATTAACTTTCGAGTGTTTAAATATGATTCGTAAACGACTCGAAGACTACTGTTTCGATGTGTTTCTCATTAATTCTGCAAAATAAGTTCAGAAAAAAAGATCGAAACAAGGTCACCTTTGTTAGGAATTTCAATTTTACAAGAAATTTGAAGAAAAAGACTGTGTTAAAAGGGAGTGAACCGTGTTCAATTCAGTGACCCTTTTAACCTTTAACACTTAACACTCGACTTGCACGATTGATGAACTTATGCAAATGCACGCAGTGTGCAAATACAGTTTTGGACAAAATGTTGCGTTTGCTTACATTCAATCAATTCACATGAATTATAACAGCAAAAAATGAAGGGGAAGCGTGTCTGAAGTATGATTAGTGTTAATTTCGCACTAATTCAATTTTAAAAACTATCGACGCGCACAATCGATTAATTTAAAGTTGCTGATTCTACGCTGCTTTATGTAATTAGGATCATCAGATAACAACATTTTGTCAAAAACTGTCAACTTTTGACAAAATAACATATTGTTATCTGATGATCTTAGTGATGAAGAAATTATTATGTCGTTACTTAATATTATTCGATTTATGCAGTTGAGCTGAAATTGACATTAAAATCTTGATAATTTGTGATGCGTTGCCATTAAATATGATGCGCAGGGATTACTTGCAAGCATTGCACTATTCACTCGAAAAGCTGTACTTGTACTGTTGAACGATGAATTGAATGCATCGACTTTCAATCAGTATTTCGTTGTCTTGTTATGTTATGTTTTGCATGTATTCATAGGCTTTATGCACTCAACTACAATATATTTATGCTTCTCCGCGATTCGGCAACACTTTATGCACAAAATTAGATCAAGAGAAGATATGTTTGCTAATCGGATTTCGACGTGTTACTTTATTTGAAAACGTTCCCTTTTTTATTAATAAAACAGTTAACAAGCGAATTGTTTACGGATGTGTTTCGAAAATAGAGTTTGTATTACAAAATTTGTAATACAAATTACTGTGAAAATAAATGAATATTATTGTTGTGTGTCGCGAGAGAGAATTACAAAGTTTCAATCAATGAATGCGTGAGGACATAGATTCTCATTAGCAAATTGCAACTCCTGAAGATTGTTACCTTTACATTGTTACCGTTTGTTTCGGAAGCGAAAAGAAAAAATTGAAAGGCAAAATTGCGTCAAAAAACAATGAGTTGATTTGGAGAGGATTTTTCGAGAATTAGTCGACACTATAATTGAATAGCTTTATTTTGATCACAAAGAACTTTTTCTTTTGACAAAGTATTAAAGAGTAAAACGAAAATACGCTCATTGAACGGCAGACAATGAAGTTTACGAGCAAACTTTCGTTACAGCAAAACATTAACAAGTCTCTCGGTTCACAAACAGATCATCGTTGCTGGATGCGCGAGTTCACTTTTATTGATGATTTTAATTGTATGTTTTGTAACGAGTGCCTTATGTCATCTCACAAAACAATACAACATTAAATTCATAACGTTCATTAAATAAAACGATGCGTTGCGTTGCTTCGATCGTTCGCAGATAATCTATTCACTTTTCTATTCACTTTTGCGCGTTTACTTAATGCTCGAAATGTTCATTTGTGGATTACGGGAATCACTGTTCGATATCGTGATTGTTTTCGACATATTTTCTGCTCACTTTTCAAGCGCAGTCAATGTGTTTGCATTCAAGTGCCAATCGTTGAAAACGCGAGAAGTTCATAAAGTTGAAAGTTGAGATGAAAACGCAATATTCTTCAGCTTTCTTCAGAATTGATTAATGTTCGCTGATTTTTGCTGTAAAATTTTAACAAATCGCTTTTAGAAAGTAATCGACAAAATGCGTTACGTTTTTGCGACTGATTTCGCGAAATGTTTGAAATGTAAAAAATGTGGAAAATGTAAACTGCGACGAAATAACATTGATTCAACAGTGATTTAGTGAACTGATTTTTGTGTGTGTTTTTGTTGTTCTCGAGTTTTTCGTGTAAAATCGAACGATGAAAGCGTTCATGAAAAGCAAATTTATATTAATAATGGTTTGCAGAGTTTAACTGAAAAATAAAGAACGATTCGATCTAAAATTAGCAGTGATATGGAGAGATTGAGAGTGATACAGTATGAGAGTATTTGTGTGTGGTGTATGTCGTCGATTCACTTGTTCTGTTTGCTGGCAAACGAAAAGCAAACAAAGATTGCCTTTTTATCGGTCGTCGAGCAGTGGCCGCGATCGTCGCTGAGCGAATTGCGTGTGTTGTGTTGCTGCGAGTGATGCCGAATATTGCATCAAATTACGTGCAAAGCTAGGAAAGCAATAAACATTGGTTTAACAAATCAATAGTCGAGTTTTCGAAGAGAGAAAGAGATTAGTAAAAAGAGCAAAGAATGTGTTGAATTATGCATCGCAGCGAAAGAAGGAAGAAATCAGTGTCATTATTTTCACAGCTCTTTGCTGTATCTTCGCTATTTTTTGTGACAACAGCTCAAAAATGAAACAGCTTTTCTCGTTTTCGCCGTTCGCTAATAACTTTCTTGCATTTTCTCGTCAATCGACGAGAAATAGAGAAACAGTTGAACAGTGAACACTGTTCGCAGCCATTCATCGAGTTTATCGTCGTTGCAAAGGGTTTCTTTGGTTACAGAAAACGTTCCGCAAACCGACTCATCGACTCGTCGATCGCATCCACTCGTTTACAGCAGCAAACACACACTTCATCTGCACATAACAATCATTATTGAGTCGCCTTGTTTTCGCTTTTAAATTAGCAAACCTCAGACAAACGACGCTTAAATGAAATTATGCACAATTTGTTGTTTATTGCAACATGGCAAACAAGACGTGCACTTGTAATTCGAAAACAACTTTTCAAACAACACTTCTTTCTTCCTAATTTTCTTTTTCATTCATTCTTTATTGAATACATTTGTTTACAAATACAGTTATGAATATACTTATCGACTCATGAATTACAAGCAATATTTACTGTAATCTTTGTAACAAAGTGGAATTAGTAAAGAAGAGAGGCTTGAAATCGTTTCACATTCTAATCTTGCACTGACAGTTTCTTTGCTAAAAAACTTTTTTGATGATTTATTCTTGAGATGTTTTTTGCTCGTAAAGACGCAACTTCAATATTTGACAGTGTTCGTTAATTTGTGAATTATTTGTTTTGAAAGAAAGCGACGTCTCAATTAAAAAAACGTGAGCACACAATTTGCTACGTTTACTTAACATGTGCACAAGTGATACTGCATTCGCTTTTTAAGTAAACGTTTGGCTCGTTAATTGAATACACTTAGAAAACAATTTACACTTTTTTTGTTCTATGTGTGTGCACACAAACGGCGATTGCGAACGTCGCCCGTCGAGTGACGTAATAACTGAGTTAAGAACGCTTTTTTCCCTCTTTTAAATTCATACTATTATTACGAATGCGAATTTATTTCACATTTTTTACAACAAACGTCGATCAATTGTTTTATAATAAAATTAAGTGAAATTTATGTTACTATGGATTTCAGTTTGCAACGCAATGTAAACATTGACTGCTACACAATAATATAAAAGTTGTAAACGTATTATGAAAGTGTAGAAGCAAAAAGCGGTGAACAAAGTAACGAAATAAACGAATGTTCACATTGTTTTGTGAATGGGACTCGAGTCGCTGATGATGAAAACGGAAACTGAAAGCAAAGCGCAGAGAAATACATAGCGAAAAGTGTTGCCTATTTTAAGCGTGAAAAAGCGCGGCGGAAAACAGAGTTTCATTATTTGTGCTCATTTCACACGAGTTATCATTTATTTTTATAATCATTCGCTATTCAATACACAACAGTAAATGTGTGCAACAGGAACTCTCGATTCTTTTTTGTTGCATTAGTCGTAATTTTCTCTAATTTTAATTCGGCAAACGAAACACTTCCCGCAAAATGAATGCTATTTACACCTCTTTTATATTTGCAGTCAATTTTCGTTAAACTTAAGAAAGAAGAAGAATGAAAAAGTTGAAAAACATTTGACGTTGTGTGAGTGAAACTGAAAAGTTGAGTGTTTCGCTTTTTTGCAAGTTTTGCGAGTAAAAGTTAATTGCTGAGAACGAGTAACGAGTAAATGTTTTGTTTGTGTTCTCGTTGCTGTAAAGTGCATCGCATTCGTATCGCTTCGTTGGGGTCGACAACCAGAAACACAACCAGAATCTGGTTAAATATTCGTCACCGCTGAGAGCGTTTTCTCTCTTTCTCGGTTATTAAAAGTTTTGCACAGCGCAACGCATTCGTTGCGAAAACTGCAAATTTTATGCGAATGCGAGAAATGAAAACCCGCACATTGATTTGCGTGCCTCGCATGCTCTTCTAAATGTATTCTTGTCTTTCAAATTGTATGTGAAAATGTAAATAATGCAGTTATGAAAACAAGACTCGCGAAAAAAGACGATTGAAATGCAGATTCACGGAAAAAAGTTTCGTTTCTTTTACAAATAAAGTTATGAAACGAATCGCAGTGAAAGTAAATGCGAGAAATGAACGAAATGAGAGGATGTTTACTAATTAACTGTAAGAGCTTTGACAGTGTGATGAATGATCATTGCAATGGTGACTGAGAAACGAGGTTTGCGTTTGTGTCGTTTCGCAGTGTGTCTCAAATCGAGTCTAAATTAATCGAGAACTGCGACACTCCATCGACGCAGCAACTTCTCCGCGTTGCGTTCGCAGACCGCAATCGAACGGCCAACCATCGCAACCATTGGCAGCCACTCTCAGCGACGAGAATAGCGCCAATTGCGAATTAACGGTTATTTGCATAAAAAGTTAATAAATCAAATCGAAAAACAATTTGTATCGTAAAGAAATTCTTGGTTGAAATCATTTTTGCGGTGTATATTTCACATAACAATGTGCTCGCGAACACAGCTTTATTGATCCGCAGATTCATTGAACTCGGATAAAAAAGTTTTCGTCTCTCTCAGAACAACCGAGCTGCACACACGTTAAGCGAAGCCATCTTTCGGTTCCGAGTTCACCGAGTCTTCAGTTGGCATCAATTATCACTCGTGAATCGCAGCATCGTTGCACTGTTGCGAATGTTAACAGCAACAATCGCGGCAAATGCTTACTCGCGAACACAATGAACACAGGAAACAATTAATGCGCTGTTGCAGTTGCATAAAAACATTTGTGCAAACTTTGTTGTTAGTCTCGCAACAAGTAAACCGTTCTGGACGCTCTTTAAAGGCAACAACAACACTTTCATGCAAATGGAACGCTCATAATTTATGCGATCACTGCTTGGTGGCCGGGCATTTATTACCTAATTTCTAATTGTTGGCGCAGCGATTCAATAAAAAGTTGAAACGGATTAATGCTTTTCCGCGAAGAGTGCCGCAATCGTAGCTATAATTTAGAATTACTACTTTGTGTGCACTCAGCATTCACTTCTCGCTTTTCCACAAACTCCGCACTGCTTTCACTATTTCGCTTTCACTGTTTCTGTCTCCGGTTTGTGTGATCTCACAGTTTCACTGTTTTTTCACGTATTCGTCGGTGAATGAGAAAGTAGCAAAAATCACATGCATCGAAGGGGAGTTTTAACGATTTTGTGGCAAAACACGTGCAAACTCAGGGAACGAGCGCACGAAACATGCGAATGCGTTGAATACGAGTGAATTGAGAGTATTGCGCGAGTTACAGTGTTCGGCGTACTAGCGACGAGTTTACAAATGAATGCATTCATTGATCCGTCGATAGTTTGCCAATAATTCGCATCGCATTTGATTAATTTTTGCAAAATCCGCTATTTTTAGCTTTACAACACTGTGCTCAGTCAGTCTGTCTATGTCTGACTACATAGAAAATAGTCACAGTTTTATTCCGTGTTCGAAATATGTTCACTTTTTAATTCCAGGAACAAATTACTGTTTGCGAAACAAGAACGATACAAATTTATGTTCGTCGCATTGTTAGCACGTACTTTTTTGTTCGTCTTTCAATTGTGCATCACTGGAAAAGTGTAACACTGTTTCTGTTTGCAAGTTTCGCATTATGAACATTATTGACACAAGGACAGTGGAAACATTTCTTGCTGGTTATAACACAACAACAATACAATGAATGCAATAAAGAACACCTGCTTTAAATATGATATTTACATTATTAAAGTGTGTGTGTGGCTCAACTGTTTCCGAGAAACGCGAATGCAGTAATTAAACGACCGTTTTCGCACTCGGAAATGAAATCGAAATTGTTTACTTTCAATTAATTTTGTATTCGTTGCACAATCGAAATGAAAAGCATCGAAGAATGTCCACAATTCGCTGAGTGTTGTGTTTTACAAGAAAATTGTTTTTTTGACGACGTTTTGTGAGTGCAGAGGTTATAAATTTCTAAACTCACTCACAGACTGCGAATATTTATGATGTATTTGCAGACATTTATTTTTCTAAAAGTTCTTTTCTAGAAATGAAGTTTGAAAATAGACATCACTGCACTGACTGCCGCTGCTGCTCATTGCATTGGTTACATCGTTTGCTAACAAACGTTATTAATTTGTAAAGACACAACCCAAAAGGCAACCGAACGCAGTGCAGTCTGACAGTTTTTTCCACTTTCTTTGTGTCTCATTTTTTGGGAGGTTAAAAACTACAGTTTTTGGTTTCGAAGAAATGGTGTGAAAGAGAATGAAAAACATGAGTTATTCAACGAATTGCGTAACAAATGAAAAAAGCAAAAATTGTTCGTCGAATCATTTCCATCGAGAGTAAAGAGAGTAACGATTTGCGTTACGGACTCACTCAGCATCTCTTCACTAACAGTAACAAACATGACAAACATCTCTGCTTCGAGTATTCGTTGTTCTGTGTCTCACAACAGTCGCAAATACACTTCCGATATCTGCTCGAATATCGCAATAAATGGTGTCGTTTCGGTGCATTAATTTGCGACGACGACGACGGATTTGAATGCATACGAATTAAATTAATGAATCGTCAACGATTGCCGTTCATTGACGTCCAGAGTACTGCGAGAAAGCTGTCGAAAAGTGTTCGCCATTGTTCGTCGTCGTCGTTCTTGTCTCGCATTGCGAGACCGATGGACGGACAAACTCACTCCGCCGTCAATCGGTAGACGGTAATTATAGGGCAAGCATTGGAAACGTTTGCTTGGCTCGTTTTCGCGCTTGACGAGCATGTTGAAAGCTTTTAATGAATAAGTTTCGCAGAGAATGTAGTGACAATGTTACATAAAAGCTGTAAAATTTGAATATTCAAATTAGACGCGAATAAAAAGGTTTAAAGTAAAACAAACAGCGAGTAAACATTGGGTGACCAGCAAATAATTAACTGCGTTCACTAGAGTCAAGTATAAATTGGACAAAATTACTATTATTAATGGTGGGTTGAAAGCCCTCACAGAAATATAAGTTTTGCGGTCTGTGAGCGAATGCCGAGAAGTTTGTCTTCAATCATTAAAAGAACAATGAAAATGAAATAACAGCCAAAGGCGAAGCAGTAAACAATAATTATTCATTATTATTATTCTCTTTAATCCAGTTTCAAATAAAAAGTT